>LPNX010945961.1:574541-659979 GCA_001517045.1 Pseudotsuga menziesii
AAATCCAACATAATATTCTACAATTTGTTTTTTAACTGCAAGTCAAAATTCACATGGCATATATGCGTTTTGAGGGCTTCTATCTAGCACATGAGTAAAAAATCAGGTTTTCATCGCCAAATTTGGCCAAAAAGTGTTACCCATCTTCATGGAATCACTCGACCTTTTGATCCTGTTTAGAGGCCCATAATGTCCTTATTCTAGTATTTCACTAAATCTTGAATTCATTTGATTTCCTAATCACAACAACGATCATAGAGGTGAAAGAATGGTTTGTACAATACTAAAACAATGGACATGGACCAGATGGATGCATCCAAAATCCCCTTCCAAGGTTACTTAACCATTAATAAATGTCAACAAAAGAGCTGAAAATCCCTCTAATTGATATCCACATAAACTCTATTCAATACTTTATAAAAACTTCTACAAATGACTTTCACATGTTCTCCTCAAACCATGGAAAAGGAAACATGCCACCTCCAAATATGGCATGCATTGTCAACAAGCATATCTAATATATGCTCCATGATTATATAATATCCATGTATGCTTAAGTTCAACAACCATTCCCATGTTTCATGTAAGGTAAAGGAAAAAGATTCATCAATATAATATTACATTTCCTCCACATATACAGATCCATTAATATTATATTATATTTCCTCTCCAAATACTTTCCATCCAACATATAATGCGATGGCATTCACAAATTGGCTTGGGCAACATATGCCTTGTAATTCTTCTTATGCCATTGCCACATGCCAATTCTCTTGATCCAAGTATAACATATCCACTTTGAGTTTCAACTACGTATCATTAATACCTTGGAGGAGAAAATAATGTTCCATTTGGGTAATCCATCTGGTTGGGTTGGAGCCATTGAACTTGTTTAGTTATATTTTTGACAATCTATGCAACATATAGTGATACTTGTCTTAAAAAGGTGGCATTGTACAATGTTAACCTCTTTCCCTTATGGCATTTTTTATAAGGCTATCTTTGTAATCTTAGAGGCCCATGCTTACAAGTTGTCAATTTTATAAACCTATTATTGAGAGAGTTTATCTTGTATACTTGTTTTTCGACATTAAAGACATGCCACTACTACATTTTGAATGCAAAATATGACATTAATAATACACTATAATATGGGAAATTATTATAAACTATTAAAAATTACATTTTTATTTGTTTGACCTTGATGGATGTGTATATTTAAATGCTTCTCTGCTACCAATGTTCAAAGAAATTATTTTTCTCCTTTGTAATGTTTTCGAAAGTTTTTTATTTCCCCCAAAAGAGAACGATTTTCCCTTTTACACCTGAAAATCTATAACATCCAAAATTTTTTCTTTCGCTCTCCTCGATGCTTCGCAATGTGTCCTCACCAAATTTAATTGGATTTGTTGGTGTCAAGGTTTTATGGGAATTATTTTGTAAGGGTTTGTAGCCCTGATTTCACTACGAGGTTTTATGGCCATGATTTTGCTTTGCAATTCTTGAAACATGGTTTTATGTGGATGATTTTTCCTGCAATCATTTCCCTGGACCCATATTCAGTTGGATTTTTTGAAATGAAGGTTTTATGGGCATAGTTCATCAAATGGTTCTTTTTTTCTTCTTTAGAGTATTAATTCATCCATGAGGTTATATTCTGCTATCCACCCTACTTATATATCAAACAATTTCCACAAATGAATTTCTTACAGAATTTCCAAACAATGTTTAAAACCATACTAGGAATTTCTTACTGGTGTTCGTTTCCTAGGAATGTTTTCATTTCCTAGGAATGTCCAGGATACCCCCATCAAGACCAAACATTCCTCCAAGGCCTTTGAAATCCTCAACAACTTCCCTATGCAAAATTGGGGGTAACGAGGAGGAAATGGGGCCTTTGAGAAAATATTATATGGTTTCATTTAAGAATGGCAGAGATAAATAATCGGGTGTGCATCAAAAACAAATATGCACACTGAGAGAAATGGATGGATTTGGTCGAAGAGGCATGCTCTAACTTTGACGAAAAGAAAATTCTTGTTTTCTAGGATCTGAAACTCTGTAATCCCATTCAGCAAGATGGGGCAATAGTAGCATATGGGAATCTAGTAGAGATGCAGGTAGATGGATTCTATTAGGACAATTTCAAGTGGCATGAAGGGATGTCTTGTGGCCTAGGTACAAGTACCAAGCAATTTGAACACAATCTGGAAGAGCCCTCTATTTTAGAGGGGGACATTCAGTCATAGATATTCTATGGTTCATGATCAAGAAATAGGAGAAAGATACTGCCCTCTGGAAAGTGTTATCGACACCCAACCTAAGGGGATGTTTACAGTGAGTAACATGTGAGCATATTAGCATTTGATATTGTCATTATTTCATTGCAATTAGAAATTTATATTAGAGGTTGTAGTGTAGTTAGTTTCAAATTGATTTGCATGTTTGATTGCTTCTTGTGTTCTTTGTAAGAAGTTCAACAATATATCATAAAATTGGAATTCTCGATGAGTAAGAGTAGATTGCACTGAATTATACTATTGGAATCGAAACCCGAATTGAAAAATAACTTGAACTATTTGTCCTTTGAATGTTTGAGGATTCCTATAACAAAGAAATGGATATCAATACCATGATCAACTAGGAAGATAAGAGCATTTGATTGGAAAGATAAAATATGTTCATACATAATTGAAGTTCTATATTGACAGGAATTTTGATTTCTGTCAACAGGTTGACCCATTCAATGAAGTTAAACAATAATAATCACTCTCTAGGGAAGCTTTTAAGAAGATATGATACAATGAAAAAAATATATTGTTTCTGACATTAAAAGAAGAAACCAATAGAATCCTAGTAGGAAAAAGTAGTAGAAAAGACAATTAAGATATTGATACTTCTCAACTTCAATGAGACACTATCACTTGGAAAAACAATTGGACCAATCAAGCAAGTGAAAAATATGAGGGTATAGTTGTGGGAGATAATAGCTTAAGTGAAGATGTCAGTATTGACAATAATTGACTTCGTAAGTCAAAAGAATCTGGTTGTGGAAACCTAGTTCGAACAAATATGTTTCAAGACAACATGCATAAGGATTCATATTCCTTAGGATGGTTACACAAATATGATGAGATGTCAGTCACCAAGTAATTCAATTTGGTTCTCAATCACACCCAAATATATTAAGTTTTAACAGAGCTATGTGTGATGTTGGACCCTTTGAAAGCTATAAGGTTATCTTGGACGGCCTTGAATGAGATCAACATGTGTAATTCCAACAAAGATCAAATTATTGCAAGTTTGTGAAAGATGGTATTAGTGATTTTTGATAAAATTGAAGAAGGAAAACAAATTTTGTAGCTTCAATAATAACAACACTTTCTAATAAGAAAAACCAGTAGGATTATTTCAAACTTTTCCTTGTTAGATTGATTGCCCTATTTTTTCAGCCAACTTCAACAATTGGTGGTGGTATGTGATGGGAGAATTTTTGGATGAGTGGATAAATAGGGAGTAGGTTAGTGAGACCTAAAAAGACATGTTGCACTAGGGTTGGTCAAGCCTTTTGCATAAGAGTAAGTGGTACATGTTATATGTATATATCAAATTGACAACCCAATTCGGAATAGGGGTATATCAAATGTTTATTTTATTCAACCTCAAGTGCGAGGAGAAAATTTGCTTTTGGATCCTGTATGCCTCCTAGGGTCACCTATCTAGGTTCAAGAGTTCAAGGATCTTATTGAGATCTATATATGCAATATATGCAATCTCCTTCTTTCAACAATGTTTCATACCATAATGATATTTTTTTATAATCATAATCTTGTAGCTGTCTATACCACTGTTTTATGCTGCTATAAACAGGACATGGATATATTTTTTTGTTTTTTAACTCACGTTTGATATCATATATGCATGTTAAACATTATATATGCTCATGATATTGAGTCCTGGGAGATTTCAGGAAAATATCATACCTAGCACCTGAACTTCAGAAAATCTGCTCTTTGTTGATTTGACATCTAGATTCCACCATCCCTTCTCCATGCTAGCATATGCTGTAGACTATAGAGCCTTGTGAGAAACTATGTTTATCCCATAGTTGTATGCTGACTAGAAATATATTTATATCCAAAAATGATCACAAAATAGTGAATGGAACTAGAAGTACAAATATGTGCAATACATTAACGAAGTAAAAAATGAATCTCTAATCTTCAGTTTCACTTCAAATAAATCATTGAATAATAGATGTCTAATTCCATTTACAACTAAATAAATAAATGATGTCTAAAGACATACATTTTAGGACAAATGACGAGTCTAATAATATCCTATAGCTATCATATGTTTCCCAAAATCTGTTGAAGGATTTTATCTAAATATTTTGAGAGTTCACTTGGATCTCTTGCTCAACCTTGGAAATTAACATTGTCAATATTTTTCAATGATTTCAAAGCAATATCGATGCAAATGAATTTCCCCTACTATTAAACTATCCACTACCCTAATGAAGAATTGAGAGATGAGGCCGCAAAGATGTTATTATTCAGAGTAAATTACTAATAAGTTGAATTTGTTATCCAGTACTCCTGATTGAGAAGGTATGGATTTGTCTACATCTCTAAATATTCAGAAAGGGTCAAACTTGAGAAAATAAATCTCTTTGTAGCATGTGTAATGCTTTCTAGTGTTGCAATATACAATGAAGCTAGTTCAACAATTGTGCAACAGGAACACCTCAAATAGTCATTACAAATCACAACTGAATCAACCCAGCTCCATTTTACGTGAACAGATTTAAACAGAAGAATATAAATCGTCTTCTTTTCATCTTTACTCTTTATTATTTTTTTGATTTCTATGACAGATTCGCATGCATTCTACAAGATTATTTTAAATATATAGGGTAAATTTTATGTATGAGAACTGTACTAGTCATGACCATAGAAGATGATTCATATCCAACATACATAGTTGGAATATGAATGGAAATCTCTATTCCTTTCATCCTTCATATTTAAATTTTACACATAAACATAAACTATTTTCTAAACATGAAATTTAATTTCAGAAAACAAGTTCACATAGAAGGATTCACATATGCATCCATAGATTCCCATAATGACATAAGCAACATAAGGTTATCTACATTTCTATATCTGAACATGATTCATTCATTTAAATTGCAACAAGAAGATCAATCATTTAAATCACAACTTGGAACCTAACCCTAACCCTAAAGCTTTAAGATGAACCCTATCCTCATGTTTGTAAATTTTCAGCTAGTACTACTACTACAGTTGTAGATGACCCTTGGAATCCCAAGCCTGTGCCAAATGATGAATCATGATGCCATTTCCTATTGCATTGGTAGTTTTGATTCTAGTTCTAGTTCTAGTTTTAGCAGTGGTGATGAGTTTGATGATTGATCATGTTAATCAATGACATGTATGATATATGATCATTTCAATTTGCATATGATGTATGATGTAGTTGCATCATAACATGTTTTTTTTGGAATCTACATGCCATTTAGGAAGCATTTATTATTTATATTGTTCAGGATATGTATTGCATAGTACCCTTCATGCCATTTTTATATATTCACCCTTATATGGTATATACATGAGCATAATTTGGATATTTTGTCTCTAATTCTTTGGAATCATGGATTAGAATCTTTAAAATATTGTTTTTCTTTAAATTTTTTATATTTTATCTGTTTTTTAGTAAACTGAGTCATTGAATTAAAATTTTTAAGTCGTTTTTGATTCATTACCTATTTTGAGTCCAATTTCGAGTTGACCCATGACCGATTCTGAGTCTGAGTCTGAGTTTTAAGACATTGGTCCACATGACCACAAGGCAATGTCCAAAGCCCCTTCCAAAGGGTGCTTTCCTCAATGATGTTCACATATGTACTAATACAAGCCTAGAAGTCTTCCAAGTGGCTCCAGCAAGGAGATTACTCCAACAACAATGTCCACCAAGCAATACACTCAAAATACCAAGGCCAAGACATGAGGAAATCTCTGCCAAAGATGCAATACAGAAATAAGAAATGTCCATGTAGTGGCCCCCAAAGGCTCTCTTCAAGGCAGATTTCTCCCATAATAAATGTCCACATATCAACTGAATTTAACCTCCACATACAAAAAAACTCCGATAAAGTCATCCCCAAGAGAAATGATTCCATAATATGATCTACAAAGGAGAACTGAACTCCATACAACATATAAAAGAGTAGCTCGAAATATTTTCCAACTCTAAAGGTCTGTTAAAAAAGGGTGATTACTTCTTGCATGCCGATATGTGCCCAGAATTTAATATGGTGGATTTTTATGGCTGAATCCACCCTAAAGTTTGCCTAGATTTGATGTTTGGGGCATTTTATTGCTAGTTTTACTCAAATGAATGCCCAAAACGTCCTTAAGCTTGCTCATATCTGCTTCATTCTTATTTATATATTTTTTTTAATGCTTCCAGTAGGTTAGGTCGTGCTCTAACATGTTGTTTGTTTCTGTGTGAGGTTTGAACTTCACCCAAAACACTGATTTACTTGCCCAGAAATGATGTTGCTTGATGTTCTAGTCTTGAAAATGGACCGGAATTCAATTCAGTTGCCACATGAAGGTAGGAACATGCCAAATTACGTCCAGATGCACCCAAAACAACATTTAGAGCTACTTCAACACTCAGAACTAACCCAACATGCCTCAAATATTCAATATGCTTATTCATCATCATCACTTGGCCACCAACAAATCATCATCATGAATGATGTCATCCCTCTCAAAAGTGTGATCAAAATCACATGTGGAAACCCATACCAAATGGGGGAAACATAGAGTAAATCAAACATTCTCAAGATACTAAAACCATTCCATGTGTCATCAAATGAATTAGGGTGTTACTCAACATATGAATCTCATAGGAATACGTGGTAAAGTGGTCAACAATGGTTCCATCCACACTTATATTTAGGCTAATGAAGCTTTAATATAATCCTCTCTATATATGGGAACCCTAGATAAGTATCCCAATTTCCTTGAATGTTTGGAAATCCTCTTCTTTAATGAGCACTTCTCACCCTATGACTTTTTCAACATGAATGTTGCCTCCTTACTCATTTTTGGAACAGACCTTCAAATATGCTTTCATACTACCTACTAGTGCATTCAAGCATGCTGGAATATCTCCTTAAAGTAGAAAATTAACTTCATATAAAGTAGGTCCCTGGCTGCACCTGGTTATGCTAGATCAAAGGAAATATATATTCGGTTCCAATTGTTTTAAGATGTAGCAGACATGGAGAAATACATCAAAGAGAGATGTCCATATAAGATAGATATTAAAGTCATTTATAAATTTTATGTAAGAAATACACAAGCTTCATGGCATGCATTTTATTATTCTTAGCAAATTGGTATGTCTTTTTGGCTTATAATAGCCTGGTTGCAATTGCTTATTTTGTCACAGCCTACAAAGAGGCATGCATATGCTCACGTGGGAGACAAGTTTTTCACACCCATGGAAAGGGAGCTTGTATTTGATATAGTGAGTGTGATTGCCTATTGGAATTAGAATTTTCACATTCTGGGAGAGACATGATGTCGTACTCTTCAAACATTAATTCATAGGATCACTCGAGAGTAGTATTTTTTTCAAAACGGTTAACCTACTTGTCCCCTATTTATTTCCTCAATAGGATCACTTGAGAGTTGGTTCTATCTATCAAAGATTTATTTGAATCCCTGATGATGGGTGGATTGTCCCATATTGTCCTATTTTTAGGTTGTTGTTGATCACATATTGTTCGATTTTGAGGCATTTGTTGACCATATGCACTAGCTAGTGAAGAAAAGTGCACTACTTGGAGTTATTCTTACCTTTCTAAAATCAGATTTATCTAGTAAAAAGAGCACTCTACACGAAAGATATTTTTGGTATCGTGTTTGTCCAAGGAAACTCCTCTTTATCGAATCATAAAGGGTGCACTAGTTTGGTAGCATCTTTGTCACTCGAACTCATCTTTATCCATTCAAAAAGACCAAGTTGTTGATAGTCTTGTTTTTTCCATGCTTTATCTTTATTTCAGAAGCAAAAGGAGGGTGCACTTGTTGATGGAATGAACTGAGTTTATTTTTATGCATGCTTTATATCCATGTTATCTCAGGTAGGATGCACCGCTTAGTCTATGATTAGGCTAATTTTATCCTCTTTTAGTCATCTTTAATTAACACTTGATAGCTAGGAGGAGGGAATATTTTTAGGTTTCCCACATTATGTTCATGTACTTAAATGGATTACAAGATCACTATTATGCAATCAAGTGTAATTGTGTTCTAACTGAAAATAAAAGGCTGAAGGTTGATGTAGACAATTTCTATTTCTTCAAAAAGTTCAGAAATATACCTTAAGCTACCCACGTGGGAATGTGGTAAAAAGAACCTCAACTAAAGGTATCAAAACCCAACCCTAATGTCCCTTCCTTGCATGGATAGATGAGATAATTAAAGTGCATCTCTCCTAGAGATGATATACAACATGCAAGCATACATCCTCATAAGGATACTTGTATGCCTATACAATAGAACTGATAATGGTGGTTTAAAAGTATTTAGTAGATAAATAGATAAATATTTTGTTCAGAGTTAACTATAAAAGGAAAATGGGAGCTCATTCTCTTATTCTTGTCTATTTTGCATTTGTAAAAATGAGTTCTTGAGCAAAGCTTCTATTGAATGAAACCCTAGGAGGAGGTGAAGATTTTCGGCAATGCAACCATCTACCAAAGCTCTTGATGGTGGAGAAATCACTTCAGGTTTTCTCAAAGATCTTTAATGTTGAGGAATGGGTATTTTCATTTCATCCACAAGCTGAGTTTTGAAGGGACTTGTAAGATATTCCTGTAGCTTTCATGGTCTGGGCACATTTGTGAGAGAAGGTTCCATTTTACCTTACCAAATCAATCTAGCTTTTCTCATTTAGAGGACGTAGGTCAAGAGAGTTAACTGTAGTCCATCCATGGGAAAAATCGATCACACTGGTATGATCTATCTGTTGTTGGTTAGAAGGTGAGTTAGAAAGAACAATACACTCTTGGAAGAGAATGATTTGGAGCCTGAGGTGTTACATAATACATATTTATAGCACTGTAAATGAGCAAGCCTTGAAGCAAAAACGTGGCCAGTGTATAAGCTTTAGATGTGTGTTGTGCATTGCATACTGAGGAAAAACAAGTATATTCCATGCTATTCGAGCTAACAGTGTTACCACTATTTTATTGTTGCACAAGCGCTGTCCTGTAGCAGCCTTTCATTTATGGGTTTACATTCCATGTAGCAGCACTTTAACTTAGCCCACGGATCTTGTAGCAGTCGGATATTTACATTATTCATTAGCCAAAGAATAAAGGGAAGATCGTATCATCCTGTGAGTGGCCAGCAATTGTCTGAAGATTATCCATAATGTTGGGGCATTGAATGAGAGCCTTTTGCTGACATAAATATGCCTTGCGAAGAGATAATTAATAATAGTGTTAAACAACTAATTCAAGGGACTTTTCCATCATTTCCAGGCATGTTATCTTTGTTTATCATTTATTAAATGAAATTACAGATTTGAATGCTTATTGAAATTTGATTTAAGGAATGCTTTTACTACTATTATGCAACAATTGTATGTTTGATAATGTTACACTCTTCCACTTGAAAAGGCATCCTTGAAATAATTAGTCCTAGTTGTAGACACTTTTTTAAGGGACTGAAATAATTGACAGTAAGCTACAGCCAGCATCATCTCAAATCTTTGATGAAATATATGAACCAAAAAAACACTTCTTGGGTCAAATCTATGCCACAGTCAGCTAATAGTTAATAAACAAAGTGTTTGCTTAAATTTCTCAACCAAGAACTTCAATCAAAACTTAACACGTAGTACGAGCCTAGTCTTTACTCCACAACAGTATGCTAAGGGCATTAGCCAGTGAATGAGAAACTCCTAGTTAACCAATAGAGTCAATGGAAACTTGGAACAAATTGACTTGGGTTATTACATAATTTCATCTACAAGATCATTGGCCATGAAATCATAGTGTGGGATACTACCCGCTTTCATCATTTCAAGGATGGACTATGCTCATGTTGTGATTATTGGCGATATTAATTGAAGCAAGCAATAAACAGTATCATGTTTCGGAAAAATAATCTTATGGAGAACTATTTGTGCAATGTGAAGTATGCATGGAAGAAATATGATGAATATATCACTACTTTATGTTGTTGTCTAGGAAGTGAGGAAATTCCCAAAGCATTAGTGTTGTGGATGTGGATTTGAGAGATTGTAATGTTCATGGCACAGTACACCTGTTAATACTGAACTTGTACACGATTTGTATTCTTGTTAGGTTTTGTCATGTGCAATGCTTTGGCAGAATATTGACAAATTTTTATTGGCTGAACATATATCAAAATCCCAGTGACATGCATGTACAAATTATTTGAATTCACATCATGCCTCATTTCAAGATGGGTCCAATACAATCTTTTTCATTCAATTGGAGGTACACTTATTTCTTGAAACTCTTTAGGACTCTTGATACATGATGCTTCCTTTATGTGCCCATTAAGAATTTCTATGTCTTTAATGTTTTCCTTCCTCAAGGCTTGTATCTATTTTCTTGCTATTTTTCAGAATATTTTACAAAGCTACAATTTTGGCATTGCCCTTTCTTTGGTTCCCAGCAAGAAATATTATTTTAGGTTATCCTTTAATAGCATGGCTACCAATTTCCACTTCTAATTAGAGGATATTGAGATTACCATTTCTTACATGTACTTGAGGTTTCCCTTCTCAAGGCCTTGGTTCAATTGGAGACATGCTTTCTAGTGCCAACCTAACAAGGGACACAATTACCTTGCTCAAATTGAAAGGCGTCGCTTCTCTATGCACTTCTAGGATTTATTGTCTAATATGTGCCTCTTGGACAGTATCATAATGGTACCAAGAGCTTGGGAACATTAATACAAATTTTTAGGGGCATGGGAATGCAGTTATTGGAGTTTCCTCATTGGGAGTTTGTACAAGCTTCCTACTAAGCTAAGAACGCTTCAACCCAAAATTTGGTAGGTTATCTAATGATTTAATGTGCCAAACTCCCCCGATAAAATGTTAAATGCCAATAGATTAAAGGACCAAAATCCTAAAATAATCCTATAATTAAACCCCTCTTCAATAATACACAAGCAAGTCACTCTTGGTACCTTCTTTGGTTTGTTTGAGTGAACAACACTGCCTGTGACATAGGTAGGCCATGGATTCTAAGTTTTAAGCTTGACTCCATGGTTGTGACTTGAGAGAGGTGGCTTGAGGGCCGAGGTTAGTGAGAAAGGTGGCTTTAGATGGGTTTATAAACCATCTCTTGAGCTTGATTCAGTATGCCCTTCTCTTAACCTCTGCAAACTCAAATTTTTTGGCACATATCATTAGCTGACTATGGCTTATTCTCATCATCAAGCTGTAAGTTAAGGTTTCAATCCATCAATATGCACTTGGATGTTCTCTCTGCACTAATAATATAGCCCAACAATTTTTAGGGTTTGTATCCCATCAACGCATATTATAGGTTATGTTTTCTACTCAACATCACAATGAATAGCAAGAGTTCTTCTCTCTTTTCCTAAAATGCTCCTCAGTTCATTTGTGAAGATGAATAATGCTACTTCTTCAACTCATGAATTTTGGGTTTCTTTACTAGACTCCCACTAAACATCCTCTAGGATCGAATCCTCCCTCATAAATTTATTCCCCATGCCTCTAAGTCACAGTCATGGATGCAGGGGATTTCCTCTTTGCTTTTGACTCGGTTCAATTTCTACTTCATATCATGCCCAAAGCCTCCAGATTGGCACTATAGTTTGTTCGGATATATTTTGTGTCTTTGACCTCTAACGTTTCTATAGGTAATCGATTTCATCCAGGAACCCAACAACAATGCTTCACATACAGCGGATTTGCATCAAATTATACATTGACACTTAGGATAGTTGAATAATCCCCAACCTTTCACTCAGAATCCTCGACAAACTCCAACTGTTCTTCAATCGGATTAGAGTTTATACTTCTTACCATAGCTTGCTAAACTTGGGATTTGTCACACTTCAACTTTCTATCAAACTTATATATAGGCTTAGAGTACTCTTAATCCATTAATATTTCAAGCTTTGAGCTTTGGAAACTTAGATGGCTCAAAATGGAAACAGATGTAAGTTATCCCGCTTTTTATCCAATATATTGTTTCTCTAAATTTAAATTTTTTTATTTAGATTGCTGGCTTTTATTGTCTCCGACTTACTATTATTATGCTTGGGACTTTATGTAATTTTTCTGTCTCTTAGTCTGATAATTGGAGTCCTAATTAGAACCAACAACATGGTGTTAAAAAATAATCCAACAGTTGAGTAATAAAAAGACAGCATATGAAAAAAATATAAGTGGTGACCAAGCCTGTATACATCTTTGCTCGACACTTGCTCACCATTGACACTAGCAACTTTGGATTTAAACATGGAAATATGATTCAAACCAACATCATGCCCTTTTCCAACCTGGATGTATTCATGACATGCTACATCACCACCATGCAGTGTGCAGTTAAAGCCAGCAAATATATCCTCACTGATGTTTATCACTCTGGAAGCTTTACTCATTCCTCCATGAACTAAAAACCATAAGCGATCAAACACATCTAGGTGGCCATAGTGCATCCTTATCTTTAAAGGATTTGCAAGTACACACTGCCCAATCATCAAAAAACTCTTCTCTTGAGCAGACATGAACGAAGCAAGGGAAGATACTGAGCCTGTGAATACATTTTCACAAACTCCTAATATTGTAGGCTTTCGAAGACCATAAAATTTTGTGAACTCTTGCAACAAATTTGGCATTTTGAGAGCCTCTTCGAAGTAATTTTCTTGATTCATATCAATTGTTTGTAATGAATCACCCCTTATGAAACTCAGAGCATGATTTTGATTCTCAGGTTTCCTTTCAAAAAGTTTCAATGGCCCAGGGAGCCTCACCCTGTAGAATTTACCTCCTTTTGTAGTTCTACAGAGTAATACTCTACTTCTCTCCCATTTGTGACCATATCAACATAGGCAATCTGGAGAGCTTCATAGTTCTTCATCAAATACAAGATATCGTTAGCATGATGATCTTTCCTAGCCTTTTGAGCACCATAAATTTGACAGGTGACAACATAAGTAAATTTCATGAGAGCTTTGGAATCTTCATTGCTTTCGAGTAGAATATCTACTCCACATATTTCAGTGTTCAGGTGTGATCTTGAAGGAAAATCCCAATTGTGATTTTTACCTTCCCTGGGTCTCGATGCTACAATAGCAAGTGCTTGAAAGCCTCTCTGAATGGACATCTCTGATGTTGAATCAAGAAAGGCCAATATTTTGAGAGCCTTGTAATATTACATCATCCCCCTTACCGTACAAACCAATGTCTGTCCTCTATATGAATCCCACAAACCTTAGTTCCACCACTTTATCAGTTCAGAGTTCTTCAGTATTTTTAAATCCCTGACCATGCATCCACTCAATGAAATTTGACCAATCATCAGGATATATCTTCTAGAGATAGAATATGATTGAAACACCATCTTCATTCTCAGTACAAAGTTTTTCTCTTTTGTACATAACATCATCATCATAGTAAGAAGTAAAAACAATGAATGACATCATCTTCTCAACCTGCATAGCACGGGGCATGTTCATGAAGAGAGAATTGTTGAAGAAAGCAATCATGTGCCTTGCCTTCAAATTTTTTGGAACATGATGCATAGAATTCCTTGTGGTTAGAATGGTCTGCAGTTGTCTTAATTGTCGATAAAAAAGGTGGTCTTCTATATTAGGTAATTCTAAAGTGTCCTCAAACAATATCTTGTTACCAGTCCTTATAGTAACCATTCCATCTTGCCTTAATTGTGCAATACTCCGCCTTCCTTTAGGAAAATATCTTACAACAATGTCATAGAGATTTTGCAAGAAATCAACTACAATTTGCTGGCCCTTGTTAGGTTGTTTGGTCAAAAGACCATTGACAAGTGAAATTAATTTCGAACGAATTTCAGGCAGTTCACTCATTTTGTATTTGACTTTAAAATTTCCCATCCGTAGTGACTCATCAATTTCCTTAAACAAGTTGACAAGAATGGAGTTTTCTTCACTATCTTCTCTGAAAATTTTTTGGAGAAAATATTTGACAGTTTCATATGCTTCTATCACTGCACAGTAACAGTATTCATTCTTGCATATATTTAACCATAGTTCCTTGTCACTCCCCTCCAATTCAGTAGCTTGCTTTAGGAAAAGTAATAGCTCATTACACAGTAGTAAACATGGCCATTGAATGACATGTACATTCTAAGAGCTTGGTTCAAACTCCAAGTCATTGACAATATCCTCTTCCCTAAATGTTATCACTATTTCATTGCATATAATATCAAACCTAGCTACTTCAACCCTAGTAGACTCAATTGTTTTATATACACCAAATCCATACCTCAATTGCAAATGCCTGACCGCATCCCTTACGTTAGCTTTCAAATCCCCCTTGACTTCAAATGGTAATTCGTCTGGAATTAAATGGAACTGGATTTTACTAGCAAAGAATTGGAATCACAGCCTCAATTGTCTAAACCACCACTTCAATACATGAAAAATTCTCCAATTTATTTTCTCAGCAAAGTTTCTTACCCAAGGAAGAACAAACAAAAGCAATGTCAAAAGCTCAGGCATGATAAAAACCAAGGAAACTTTCAAATAGTTTACCAATATTTTGTTCACCTCCATTAGAGAGAATTTGAGGTCAAAAATGGGCCTCAAAAGGACCAAAATGTACTATAAAAATCAACCAATTAGATTCTAGTAGATGACATCATCCCCCATGGTTGAGGTGGCATTGCATGAGTTAATAATGCTTATTTGTCACATTTTCTATGGTGGATGAAAACCCATAGTTAACCAAGGTAGTGGTACAAGTACTTTTAAGTCATAAAGTGAAGTACTCACAATAAAAGTCATTTCACACTTTCTCATAAAATAATATTATTGTTATTTTCAAGTAAAGTACTCACAATTCATTTTCTCATAAAATAATATTATTGTCATTTTCAAGTAAAGTACTCATAATTCATATAAATGTCTTTTCACATTTTTTTATAAATTAATATATGTCAATTATATGTCTTTTCATGGTTTTTAATTTTAAATTATATATTCACTCAATTGTATTTAATATCATAATGTCAAACTAATATATATATATATATATATATATATTAAATCTTGTACTTTTAAAATAAATTAAATTCATGAATGATATTTATATGAAAAAAATATGTTAGTTATGCATATAAATTAAATTCATTTTTGTTTAATTTTATTTACAAGTTCAATACAAATAAATGCTAAAGGACAATAATTTTTTGGGAATTTACAATGAATCTTAGTCACATCATTGTAGAGTTATTTTATTAATTTTATTTATAGTCAATTTAGAAAAGTAACTCAACCATGGTTATTTATATTGTGCATAAAAAATAGTGTAGGAGATGAGTTGTCATATATACCTACCCCATAAAACCCCTAACTCATAATATTTTAATATATCTTATATTTTTGTAGTACATCTCTTAGGAGGCCCATTTTTGACCTCAAATTCTCTCTAATGCCTTGACCATCTCAAATCATGATTCCTTTGAGGCCGCCTTTGACTATAAAACACAGCAAAGACAATGGTCCATACCAATGCCACAATGATTTTTAGTACCATCCTTGTTCCAATTAGTAGAGTCTCTTTTGACACTAAACTGTACTGCATGCAAACATCAAGCAAAGATTTCTAAAAATGAAGGCCTGCCCATGTAACGAAGAAACTAAGGACCTGTGCTTGTGTGTCTTTGTGTCTCAATTCTATTGAAGGATTTCCTGACCCCTGAGATGCCACAATAATAGCAGCATGAAGGAACAGAATGTACATAATCCAAAGGCGATCAAAGCTGTGAAAAATGTTCCAAAAGGAACATTTTTCTAAAAATTCCATCTTCCCCACTTGTTGTTTATGCAATATTCTCCTAATTCTCCGGGTATCCAAATCCTTATAACTCTGAGCCCATTTAGCCGATTGAAAAAAATTACTCCCCATCTTGAGAGGCCATCCTAGTTCTTCAAAGCATCTGCTGCTCCAAAAGTACTCATTAATATCATCATAATTTCTCCAAGAAGAATGAGGAGCCTTCCCATCATCACTACACTTTGCTTCCTTTTTTACTATATCATACAGTGGTGTAACAACCTTGTGAAAAAAGGAATTTTCCCCAATATGTGCATGCAATGTTGTTTGTCCAGTATTATTCTCTAAGATGCTATTTAGCTCTAAAGCCATATGATGGAAAATATAGCATGATCACTCTGGTAAGAATCTCAAATTGGTAGCTTCACCCCAAATCAAAAGATACAATAATGTATACAACAATTCCTTCCGCACATTTCATGTTTCTCTCTTACCATCTTTGATCTCAATATGGGATTTCCGACCCAGATATGCACACCAACTAGAGTAATTCTTCAGGATTTTCTTTCATAGATTTCGAATAGTGATTGTGATGGAAATATGTGGCTGTTGTAGTTGCATCATCTCATGCAAATCCAAGTTGCTTCCTCCCCTGATTTTATATATTAATGATCACGTTGATATGGAGTAGGGTAGAGAGAGGTTGAGGTTATTTTGATCGGGAGTTAGAATGAAATACCTATCTAAAACATAATTGAAAAAAACAAGTATGTGTGACATACCTTTCCTTATTTCATTTATGATTTATAAGAAGTGCATTTCATTGCATGGAGGATTTTGCATATTTTTTTATGAAGGTTGTGATCATCCACATATGTGGGAGGATATTATTATTGTTGTATTGGAAAGTGTACTAGAGTGGGATCATGTGTGACATGCACAGGAAGTCATTTTTGTAGCGTTCTGCAAGTTAATAGGGTTTAACAATTATCTCCAATAGTAGCAGATACCTGTAGCATCACACTTTTATAGCTTTTCTCTTTTGTAATGCTCCTTGCTTATAGTTTCCCATAGTGTTCTACTTCTGTAGTCATCCTCCTTTGTATATTTTATTTGTTTTTACTCTAGTAGGAGGTCTCTACTATAGATACATGTAGGTGTTGATTCATGTATAAAAGTATTAACCATATTAACGAAGGCAATCTCTTGTAGGTATATGGTTGAGTTACAAAGGTCAATGGAAGTGATATGATGTCAATGCATGAAGAAGGATATATGTATGGTGCATAAGGTAAATGTATGAGGAATAATGTGAGACTATGGATTGGATAATGCAAATGTAAATGGAATAGTAGTAAGAGTGTGAATGTCCATGAGATAAGTGAATTTGTGAATGTGTGAATGAGCGTGAACCTCCATTTGTAGTTGTAGCTTGTTAAGTCTGTATTTTCGATGATCTTTGTGCTTCTAAGATGTGTACTCGAATTCCATATATTTGTCTTGAGTGGTCTTAAATACTACGTTTTCTTGTATGCTTGATATGTAAGGATATTATAGCTATGGCACTTTGGATGTAATTTCTCTGATTCTTGTCATTCTAGTTATTCAAGCATATGTGATATTTGAAGTGTATACTCTATATCTTTATAAGTTGTTTTTTTCCCCATAAACTTTAGACTCTATTTATTTTTTAGTGTTGATCTGATGTGCCCAGGAGAAACACAGGGAGGACAACAGAGTAAATTGAATTTTTATATGGGAATGCACATATATACATGATATGTATTTAATACTGAGAAATACACTCACATCAACCCAGGAATATATTTGGAAATTTGCAATTTTATTTTGCATGTAACAGCAGAACAAATAGATGTTTAAAATAAGATTTCAAGTGTACCATCAAGTCTGAGTTTGACTATTTTTTACAGCTTCATAGTACAATGATTTATTATATAGAACCTCAATACAAGTGATAAAACAAAGAAAAGTGTGTGAGTAGAAGAGAATAACCAAAATTGTACACATGATGTACAGTCATGTGTTATTATTATAAATACAGTACAAAACTGTGGGGAGGAATTACAAATGTGCTATATAGTAACTACACTCATTTGTATTATTACATATACAGTGCAAAACTATGGGTAGAATTATGAAAATTTCCCAAGTCTACAATAAAAAAATAAAGTGGGTGAGCGATCTATTTAGTCTTAGACTAAGTCACCCAATAGAGATAAGGATAAATTTCAAAGTTTACTAGAGTACAAAATATAAATGTACAGATATAATATAGGTTCACTCATATTACTAGACTAAGTCTCATCAATTCATCCCTGCTTAGAGGAAATCCTCCCCAATTTTCGCTGAAGATAGGGAAGTGGCTACCTATATGTTGATTGCAGCAACCATTAACCCTGAGTGGGAAACATGAATTTGCAGCACACCAAGTAGGTAGTGATGTGACACTGCCTAGTGGATCCAGTGCAGACATTAAAAAGAGTATCTTTAGGAAAGGGAAGTTGAAAATGTAGAATTGTGACCTCCAAATGTGTGACTGGACACATCCTTTAAATGAGGTGGTTCATATCAATTCCACTGGTTGACATTCACCACATCATGGGTGCCTAATTGTGGTAGAAGGTCCAACTTGAAAGCATTGGCACCCATTTGTTGATTTTTGAAGCAATGCTTGTCCAAATGCAACCAAACTCAATCACCAACTTGAAAATGTGCAACAACTTGAAGCCAGTCGTATAGTGCTTGTATTCAACATGTGTCTATTGAAGGATGTCATGAACATTACTTTGGATCTTGACCAAGTTCTGCACAAAAGAAGCTTTGTCTTACTAATTCTGCTGGTGGGATGTGGATGGAGTTGGGAGAGCAACTGGAGCTAAGAAGTTGAAATCCAAAACAAAGATCAAAAGGAAAGTGTCTTGTAGATGGGCAGCTTTGTTGTAACTATGTTGCAAAATATGCAGGTATTGATCCCATTATTTGTTCTATTGATGGTAGAGGTAGAGAGCATGAACCAAGATTATGTTACACTATCTTAGTTTGGCCATCAGTTTGTGGATTGAATGTAGTAGAGAACCGATGCAGACAACCTAAAGGATTCCATGAGGATTTTCCAAATCACTAAGAAATCTGGAGTAAAGATCAGAAATGTTGGTCAATTGTAATACAAAATGGCCCCAAAAAGGATAGAAGAAATCCAAGCCCTATAGGGAATTGTCAAAGACTGGTACAACCCAAGCTTCATGTTGGTAGGTTTGTTTTGGCTACATTTTGAACAAATCTAGATGTAATATTCCACTTCTTTCCACATGGAAGGACAAAAGAAGTACCTTTGCAGGTGCACCATAATTTTCTGCACACCAAAATGTCCTCCATGGTATGAAGAATGGGCCTCCATGATAAGCAGAAGGAAAGTTGATCTACATGGAAGACACAATTGATTCAACTTGTAAAGAAAGACATCTTGATCTTTGTAGTCTAGGAAAGGGCTTTGATTGACCATAGTGGGCCGTTGGATGCATTCCATGACCAAACTAAAGTAAAGGTCTATATAATATTGGGATTTCCAATCCTCATAGGTTGCACATTTGATATCTAAAATGGAACATAACTTGGATAAGGGTCCATTGAGGATATTAGGCACTTTATTGGAATATTGGAAGGAATCTAATTGGTGACAAGTGGTTTCTACACTGACAATGTTTTGATATTTGTGGTCTATTCTGGGACACAATAATTAACTAATTCTCTCTCTCTTTCTTGGGGATAATAGTAGTTTCCTTACAAATGGTAAACCTAGCCTTCCCACATAATTTGTTTTTCCTTTAAGTAATGTTAAAACACCAATTTGAACTGGTTGGTCATTATGAACATTTTAATTGGTTGTGCATACATGTCTAGATTCTAGAGTGTCAGCGGTCCCGCACAACATATCAATAACAATCTGACTCTAGTGTTGTAAACAGTTAGGAAATGTACCAGAAAAAAATGTACTAGCTTGTTTAAGAAAGGAGGTTAAGATTCAAAATGTTGCATTAAAATGCTGAAATGCACATTGAAATAACCAAAGACAACAGTTTAGACAATAGCTTTATGAAGATGAAATGTACCATCTGGAAACAACATTAGCTAAAAACAATTTTGAGTCCATGTATCTTGTTATGTGCACTTAAATATTTTCAATGCATATTCTGTTTAATAACCTTATTTTTGTTGTAAAAGAGAACATCTACGTATTTAGTTCTCAAAGAGAGTATCTGAACTTCTGAATAAAGTCTTCAAGAGGCTGTCAACATAGGATGCTTAATCAAGTGCACTAACATGATGACACTATATTTTTCAAGCTGTGTTCAATTTATTTCATTCACCAAGATTTTTTTTTAATATAATAGAAATTTCACCTGTGCAGATGAAATTATTTCCTTCATCACCATCAGGGTTTTACTGTTGTCCATGTAAATCCAGAGGTCTCACCAAAACTGAACAGCCTATTCCTAGCATGATGAAAATTGAAATAACAACTAGACTTTAGGTGAGGCTTAAAGAATCTTGAGGTAGGCATCTTATTTTAATAACCATTCATGAGTGCTTCTCTTAGTATCCCATTGCTGAACAAAATCACATAATCAATGAATAGAAACATTTATGTAGCAACATACAATCTTCAATTGGATTCTACAAGTATTTCTTAAACACATGCTTATTCTCTGTCCTTCTCAAGTTTAAGTTATTAGGTATGCATCAATAGATTATCTTGTTCTCTAAGACCCTTTTATGAACTACTTTAATATATTATGTAATTGTTTAGGATATTTTGTTGCCTGATCACGGTAGATTTTTGTGCTTATTAATGTGTTTGGTGATCTGTAGGATATCAACTTTAGTGCATTAAAAGTTTGTTGTAAAAGAATGTGTGCAACTGGTTAATTAATGGAACAACATTAAAAGGAATTAAATGCTCAGAACAAGAATGAAAACCACAACATTGATAGGAAGATACAAGGAAGAAACACAGAAACATACACAAACAGAAGTTGATAACGAAGTTCACCCCCTCCACTGGGCTACATCTCCGGGTCCCTCTCCAATAGGAACCGATCCAATTAAAGGCTTTTAAAATGGTACAAATGGTTCTGGACTCTGCGAATCAGTTTCAACAGTATGGACAAAAGTCTGCAAGACCTCTTCTCTGGAATAATACAAATTGGCTTTCAAAAGCAACAAAAAGCCAAATAAAATAGAGAAGACAGTTGACTCTTTACAATCATAGCTACTGGTCATTAACAGTAAAGTCTTCAAGACCTCCTCTCTGAAAGTTACAAAAACTGGACTTCAACAGAAAAAAATAAGCCAAGTTATAACTGAGGATAGTCAACTTCAAAAGCATGTGGATAGTTTTACAACAAACTCTCCAAGCCCACGTTCTCAACGAACTCGGTCTCCCCTTTTGGGTGCCAGCTTCCCTTATTTAAGCCTCATTTCACCGTTACAAATGAGCCGAAGCGCCAAAGAGAATGCGACTGTTCACATTCCTTGCCAAATTCCAACTCGTCATCATAGCAGGCTGTTCATATCCTTATCGACCTTACAATCATATGGTAAAAGCTGAACCAAAGAACCAAAAACGTTACGAATGCGTCTGTTCCATTACCTGAAACGCGACATCCAGACTGTGTACCAAACTGCAAAGAAAACCGTTTTGAAAATGTCCCCGCACGATCGCATTGCAGAAGTTTTAGTCATCTGAGCTTCCGTCGTTGCGGAAGAGGACAAGCAACGGGCTCCGATAAACTCTATCTCAATCAGCGGTCATTTGGTTTTCGAGCTGGAAGTTTTAGTCACTTTGGTTTCCGCCGTTGCGGACTGTCATTGACTTCTCAACCCGTAAGTCTTGGGCTTCTGCAATTGCAGCTGCCAAATCGTTTCGACTTCCGATCCGTCCGAACGTCCGTCAAGCTTCCGCCGTTGCGGAAGGGAGATGCCTTGTGAGCCCCGCCGTTGCGGACTAGAAAAGGCTTCTAAGCCCCTCCGTTGCGGAAGGGGAAAAGCTTTCGATCCTCGACATTGCGGAAGAGGAAAGGCCTCCGAGCCCCGCCATTGTGGAAGGGGAAAAGCTTCCGATCGCCGATGTTGTGGAAGAGGAAAGGCTTCCAAGCCCCACCGTTGCGGAAGGAGAAAATCTTTCGATCCCTGACGTTGTGGACGAGAAAAGGCTTCCGAGCCCCGCCGTTGTGGAAGGGGAAAATATTCTGATCCCCAACTTTGTGGAAGAGGAAAGGCTTCCGAGCCCCACTGTCCATCTGTTTTCATGCGCGGTTTCTTTGAACCATTGTACCAAATTGGATCTTCAGTGAGGAATAATCCACCGAATCAATCCTCCCCATTGGAGAGCTTTTGGACCACCAAAATCCTAGATCATCCTGAAGGTAGGTGAGGGTACAACTTCCTCACATTTCCAATCTCCATACATCCTGCCTTGCTTAGAATCTGCATATTAGTCTCCTTGTCCATGCCCAAAGGAGGTTCATACCATTTAAAATTCTTTGCATATGCAACTGGAGATAAGCTCAAACAGAAAGACTTAAAGATCTCAAAATGATCATAAACAAAATTGAGCTTTTTACCTTTCAATCTTCCCTTGGTGATTTGCAACCAAATTTGCTTTTCAACTTCAAAAGGATGATGGTTTTCATGTCTAGCTTTGCAAATTGCCTGACTCGTCTCCTGCTGTTCTTGCACTATCTGCTGTACGGTTTCCTTTGCATCATGATGTCCACCTCTCACATCCTTTGTGCCGAAAGAAAAGTCCACATGTGACTTCAACAGATAACAAAAACAAGTCTCAAAAGGAGATTTAATGCACTGCATGTGCTGCAAATAATCATGAACAGTCTTTTGCATAATCATCCGATTCATGCCAAGATTTGGAAGAGGCATGCTTCACTGCAACTGCACTTCATGATGTACATCTCTATTAAGTGATAATGTTCAAGGTCCCTGTAACAAAGCACCATACTCGGGAACACATTTAATTGATTTAATTCCATGTTCCACCAATGATTCACCTTTAACAACCATTAATGCAAACTTCCTACTAGCATTCACTATCATTTTCATTTGACTTGTAGTGACTAATGCTAGATTTGTTTTCATACGATGTGCACGAACAATGTATTCCACACCACGTTTAAAGAGATGATATTTGTTCTGCTCTCTATAAAAGACTGCTTTCCGGTCATACAAATATGGACTCCCAAGTACAATTCCACAAATGTCCAGTGGTACTACATCTAGTTCTACCTCATCCATAAACTTTTAAGTGATTGCAAATTTCAAAACACATTTCTTTGTAACTTGCAATTGTGTATCATTAGTAACCCAACCAAGAGGATAGGGTTTTTCATGAGGCATAGTAACTAAATGCAATTTCTTAACCACTTCTTCTGATATCAAATTCACTTGAGAACCACTATCAAACAATGTATCAACCTTTGTATGATTTGTAATGACACGAACATGAAACAATTCACTTCTTCTTTTATCACTATGCATAGAAGTAGATAGCAGATTTGTACTTGTACTTGCACATGAATTAGAACTTGAACTTGCATCAATGGAAAGAGATATACCTTCATCTTTACCTCAGATCCCTATTGCTGTGATCTTAGTCTCATCACCTGAATCAGATCCTAAGTCTTGAATTATTGCTGCAGTAGCTGCTTGATTATCCTTATCTTTGTTTTTATTTCTTCCCATCCACTTTGGCTTTAATTCTGGATGAAGTTTCCAGCACTTTGAAACATCATGCCCTTTCTGACAATGTGAGCATGTGGGTCTCTCACCCTCTTTCGTGATTGTAGCTGTTTCCTTTCCCTTATCTTTGCTTTTATCTTTGTTGTCAAATTTAGATGACTTCTTCATAAACGAATCATCATCATGCTTACCCCTAGCTTCTGAATGTGTAGCTTGAACACATACATCATCCAAATTACTGGGGTTAAACATCAACAAAGTATGTCGCAAATAAGAATGCATGCCACCAATATATTTAAGAAGAGTTTCTTGCGTATCCAATGCAGCATTCAATGCAATATCCTTCTTTCGGAATTCATGAGTATAATCTTGAATGCTTTGTCCTTTAGCTTGTCTAAACATTTTCCAATTCATGGTTAATTGTTGCATGTGACCTAAAGGATAAAATTACTTTCTTAATAATTCAATGAATTCATTCCAAACTGAAATAATTTTACCATTCTTTCGAAGATCTTGCTGAATCTTGCTCTCCCACCAAGTAAGATCCATTCCACTCATTCTCAAAGTGGCCAATTGAATCCTAGAAGGGTCATCATTAATGCCCTGCACCCTGCAATATACTTCAAGCTGCTTGATCCAATTGTCTAATTTTTCAGCATCTACATCTCCATTATAAATAGGTAATTCAAATTTTACATCCAATTTGAAATAAGGCATATTCGAATGAGAAGTATGAGAAGAAGAAAAAGTCTGATTAGTGTCAAGAGGATCACCATCACCTCCTACTCCTTTACCCATTTCTTCCTTCTTCACTTCTGCATCTCTGGATGAAGATCCTTCTTCTTTCTTCTTCCTTTCTGCTCGCTCATCGAGTAGAATTTCCATCATGGCTTTCATGCTCATAAAAGCCTCCAGAAACTCAGTTTCAGAAATGACATGTTTTTCCCATTCGGTATGTCCTTCTCCTTCCCCTCTGGGAGAAGACAGGTTCTTGAGAATGTCCTCCTGGAGCCAATCTCAGGATCTCCTTCAACTAATTATCTTTCACCAACCTTTAACCTGGACTTGGTAAGAATTCATAAACTTGCACAACAGTCAACCAGCTCTGATACCAAAATATGATCCGTAGGATCTCAACTTTAGTGCATTAAAAGTTTGTTGTAAAAGAATGCATGCAACAGGTTAATTAATGGAACAGCATTAACGGGAATTAAATGCTCAAAACAGGAATGAAAACCACAACACTGATAGGAAGATACAAGGAAGAAACACAAAAACAGACACAAACAGAAGTTGATAACAGAGTTCACCCCCTCCACTGGGCTACGTCTCCGGGTCCCTCTCCAATAGGAACCAATCCAATTAAAGGCTTTTAAAATGGTACAAATGGTTCTGGACTCTGCGAATCAGTTTTAGCAGTATGGACAAAAGTCTGCAAGACCTCTTCTCTGGAATAATACCAATTGGCTTTCAAAAGCAATGAAAATCCAAATAAAATAGAGAAGACAGTCAACTCTTTACAATCACAGCAACTGGTCATTAACAGTAAAGTCTTCAAGACCTCCTCTCTGAAAGTTACAAAAACTAGACTTCAACAGACAAAAAGAAGCCAAGTTATAACTGAGGATAGTCGACTTCAAAAGCATGTGGATAGTTTTATAGCAAACTCTCCAAGCCTGCATTCTCAATGAACTCAGTCTCCCCTTCTGGGCGCCAGCTTCCCTTATTTAAGCCTCATTTTGCCGTTACAAATGAGCCAAAGCGCCAAAGAGAATGCGACTATTCACATTCCCTGCCAAATTCCAACTTGTCATCATAGCAGGCTATTCATCTCCTTATCGATGTTACAATCATATGGTAAAAGCTGAACCAAAGAACCAAAAACGTTGCCAATGCGTCTGTTCCATTCCCTGAAATGCAACATCCAGACTGTATACCAAACTGCAAAGAAAACCGTTTTGAAAATGTCCCCGCGCGATCGCATTGCAGAAGTTTTAGTCATCTGAGCTTCTGCCATTGCGGAAGAGGACAAGCAACGGGCTCCGACGAACTCTATCTCAATTGACGATCATTTGGTTTTCGAGCTAGAAGTTTTAGTCACTTTGGTTTCTGCCATTGTGGACTGTCATTGAATTCTTAACCCGTAAGTCTTGGGCTTCCGCCGTTGCGGCTGTCGAATCGTTCTGACTTCCGATCCGTCCGAACGTCCGTCAAGCTTCTACTGTTGCAGAAGGGAGATGCCTTGTGAGCCCCACCATTGCAGATGAGAAAAGGATTCCGAGCCTCGCCGTTGCGGAAGGAGAAAATCTTCCTATCCCCGACGTTGCGGAAGAGGAAAGGCTTCCGAGCCCCGCCATTGCGGAAGGGGAAAATCTTTCGATCCCCAATGTTGCGGAAGAGGAAAGGCTTCCGAGCCCCGCCATTGCGGAAGGGGAAAATCTTTCGATCCCCAATGTTGCGGAAGAGGAAAGGATTCCGAGCCCCACCGTTGCGGAAGGGGAAAATCTTCCGATCCTCGACGTTGTGGATGAGAAAATGCTTCCGAGCCTCATCGTTGCGGAAGGGGAAAAGCTTCTGATTCTCGACGTCATGGAAGAGGAAAGGCTTCCGAGCCCCGTCGTTCGTCTGTTTTCACACGCGGTTTCTTTGAACCATTGTACCAAATTGGATCTTCAGCGAGGAATAATCCACCGGATCAATAAATAAATTGTATTTTAAGCATGACTATATTTGGATCTTATTGTATTTCATTAGAATTCAAATGATGAAATCTGTGTTAATATTTCTCCTCTTCCCGATTCTTAAAGGGTGCTATCTCAATGGAATAGTGCCTACCTTACAAGCAGGAGGTTGGTGGTTCTATTCCTCCATGCCCTAATGATATTGCAGTGTATTTCTAAAGGTAAAAAATGTATAAGTACAAGATGGATGCAATATTAGACGCAACACTAAATGCAAAACAAGATGTAGAAGTGGACATCACACCAAACACACAAGTGGATGAAAAAGTAGACGTTATATCAGACACAAATGTGGACAAAAAAATGGATGTCACAGGAAAAGAAAAATTGGATGCAAAAGGAGACTCAACACTAGACACAATTAATGACTCAAAACTAGATGCAACTCTAGGCCCAAAACTAGATGCAACAATAGATGCAAAAGTGGACTCCTAACTAGATGTAAAATTGGACATTAAATTGAGCACAAAATATGGTGTATCGATGGAGATAAAAACAGGTGTAACACCAGGTGCAAAACTGGAAGCAACACTTGATGCAAACAAAAACTTAAAACAAGACACAATATTGGATGCAAGATGGGATGAAACATTGGATGTAAAACTAGACATAATATTGAATGCAATATGGGATGCAACATTGTACACAAAACTGGATGAAATATTAGATACAAACATGGGTGCAAAAATAGGCAGAACACTAGGAGCAACACTGGGTGCAACATTGGGCTCAAACATAGATGCAACAAAGACATCAACAAAGATGCAACACTAGGTGCAAACCTAGATAAAAATACGACGTACAACAAGATGAAACATTAGGCACAAACATGGACACAAAAAAAGACGTAAAACAAGATGTAAAATTAGATGAAAAAAGGGATGCAACATTATAAGTAAAATTGGATGCAAAAATAGACTCAATATTGGGCCCAAATTTGGATGCAAACCTAGATGCAATTCTAAATGCAAAATTGGACACATAATTTGATGCAAAACATGGTGCAAAATTAGGTGCAAGACTCGATGAAAAAAAAGGAGCAAAATAAGACACAACATTGGATGCAAAACTGAGCGTCAAATTGGGTGCAAACAAGGATGTAAGAAATGACACAAAAAAAGATGCAATACAAGATACAAAATTGGGCACAAATAAGGGCGTAACAAAAGATGCAAAAAATTGGGCTAAAAAATGGACGCAAAAATAGGTGTTAAAAAGGATGAAAAAAAAGATGCAATAGACGGCGTTTTATGAAATTGTACAATAGTGATAGGTTTAGCACCGGATTGTTCACCAAAATTGGGAAAAAATTACACTAAAATCAGGCGCTAAATTCGACACTAAATCCAATTTTTGTTGTAGTGGCCTAAAACAAAATCCATGCTTATTAAATCCCAAGGCCTAGATGGAATAGGAATGGTTGATACAATCTTGTTTTCTGACTTCTCCCTTTTTCATGTTGATAGACTCTACACATTTCAACAAATTTCTTCACATCTTGCTGCATCTTTGCCAAAAAATAAAAAATACTCACCAGAGAAAAAGTCTTGTCTTTCCCAAAATGTCCTGAGAGACCTCCGCTATGTTTTTCTTGAATTAAATTTTCCCTCATTGAACATCTTGGAATACACAACTTACTGTCTTTGAACAACAATCCTTCCTTTAACATATAATCTAACCAATGGCTTCTGTTATGGGTAACTGGACTTTCACACGAAGCATAAATTTCCTTGAAATCTTCATCCTCTTTATACATAGAAATCAAATTTTCAAATCCCAAAGTACTGACCTTAACTTCTTGCATTGCCAAACTTATCATGCTCAAAGCATCAACAAATTTATTAGACTTACCACTTGTATGTTTGATAACGAAGGTAAATTTCTACAAAAATTATACCCATTTAGCATGCCTCTGATTTAATTTAGGCTGGTTGTTGATGAACTGCAAAGCATGATTGTCAGAATACAAAACAAATTCCCTAGGCATTAAATAATGTCTCCACTTTTTAAAAGCTTGTACAACAACATATAATTCTTTATCATACGAAGAGTAATTTTGTTTAGCTTCATTCAAATTTTCACTGAAATATGCTACTTGCCTCTGCTCTTGACTTAAAAATGCTCCCACTGCTATTCCACTGGCATCTGTCTCCACTTGAAACACTTTATGAAAACTCAGAAAAGCCAAAATTGGATTCTTAGTTATTTTCTTCTTCAACAATTTAAAATTTCTATCAGTTGCTTCGGTCCATTTGAAAGGTTTTTTACTTCCTCTGAAAGTATCTATCAAAGGTGCACAAATCTGCCTAAAATTCTTAATGAAATTCCTATAGAATCTAGCAAGTCCATGAAAACTTCTCGCCTCATATGCATTCCATGGAATTGGCCAATTTAAAATTGCTTGAACTCTATCAGAATCCATTTTTGGTCCTTCTTCTAAAACCACAAACCCCAACTAGACCAATTATTTCTTTAGGAAGCTACACTTCTTCAAATTTATCAGAATCTTCTCCTTCTGCAAAGTCCTCAACACCAACTTATGGTGCCTTAAATGCTCTTCTTTGTTCTGACTGAAAATCAGAATATCATCTAGATATACTATCACAGATTTTCCAGTAAACATAAGCCCAAATGGAATCACTAACCACTCATAAATACCATCATTAGTTTTAAATGTTGTTTTCCATTCATCCCCTTCCCTTATTCTAATATGATGATACCCACTCTTCAAATATAATTTGGAAAAATATTTTGAACCATGTAAACAGCCCATCAGATCATCAATTCCGGGTAAAGGAAATCTATACCTGATAGTGATCTTGTTGATTGCACTGGAATCAAGACATATTATCCACCCACCATATTTTTTTGGACTTATCACAGTAGGTAGGACACAAGGACTCAAACTCTCTTTCACTAATCCCTTCTCCAACAACTACTGTACTTCTTGTTTGATTTCTTCATTTTCTAAACGGGTTAATTTGTAAGTTGCTTTGTTTGGTAAAATTGCACCAGATATTAATTCAATGTGATGAATAATACTTCTTACATGAGGTAATTCATTTGGCAATTCATCCACAATAATGTTAGCATATTCATCAAGCAAATTTTTAAATTCATATGGAAAATCATCCAAATTTGTAGAAGTTAAAATAACCTTTGGCTTACCAATAAGAGCAAAATGTAGATCCTTTTCTTTCTGAACTTCTTGTAACATTTCTTTTTTAGACATCAACAAAATGATTGATCCTAAACTTCCCTGAACTACTTCATCTTCCAAGGGTGACAAGGTATGTCTCTTCCCATCTTTCTCCAGAGAATAAGTATTCTTCCTCCCATCATGAACAAATTTCGTGTCATACTGCCATGGCCTCCCTAAGAGTATATTGGCATGCATCCATAGGCATTATGTCACACAACATTTCATCCCTGTAAGTATCAATATGGAACTCCACATTACACTGCTCATTCATTAAGAGCTGATGTCCTTTTTTTAACTAGGACACTTTGTAAGGAGTGGGATGCTTTATCCTCTTCAATCCCAACTTATCTACAATCTCAGTGAAAACCAAATTATCAGTACTACCACTATCAATAACCATTTTACAACACTTACCTTCTGACTTACACCTTTTTCTGAATATACTTTTCCTTTGAGATGGTTCATGTACTTGTTTCTCTGTCTTCACCAAGACGCTCTTCAACATAAGAGCATCTCCATCCTTTGGAGGATTATTCACTTCTATTTCTTCTTTTAATTCTTCTTGAGCCTCTGCAACATTCACATTTCTTTGACCTGTATATTTATTTCTTGGACAATCCCAAGACAAATGTCCAACCTCTCCACAAGTATAACATCTTACTTCTCTATTTCTACATCTTCCTCTACCTCCTCTGAATCCTCCTCTCTGGAATGATTGACTGCTACTTCTAGAACTTCCAGCTTCATCTTTAGAAGTTCTACCTCCTCTTTTTGGAACACCCCAACCTCTTTCCATGTTCTTTCCTCTGTTCCTCTGGTTTTTCTTTCTTAGCAATTTCTCTTCTACATTTAAAGATACCTAATATGCATCTTCTACAATTTTCAAATTTAATAGATTGAGTTAATCCTGTATATCATATCTCAACCCATTGATATACCTAGCTACTCTTTCTAAACCTCCCTTTGTGTGTCCAGATCTAACATACAATCTAAAAAACACTTCTGTATATTCTTTTACTGTCATAGCCTTCTATCTAAGGTTCTGTAATTGTCTAAGAAGATTTAACTAATAGTCCTTAGGCATAAATTGAATTTTAATCTTATGCAGCATCTTAACCCAAGAGTTAATTTTTTTCTTACCTCTTCTTTCTCGATGGATCTGGAGCTCATCCCACCAGATAGTTGCATGTCCCTTCAATCTGGTAGCTGCATATCATACTTTATTCTTTTCTTCTATCTCTTCAAAATCAAAGCATTTACTCAGAGCATTAATTACCTGAATACATAGGTACTTCTATTCTTGCTTTGCCACTAGTTTTCATCAACATCTTCAAGATTTTGACTTCTTTAGGATCTTCTTCTTCTTCCTCAGAGGATTCAGATTCAACTTCTTCATCACTGTTATCTGAATTGTTTGAATGGTTCTTTATTTCCATAGATTTTAACCTTTCTTCCATTTTTCTCATGTTTCTTTCCTTTATGCTTATGCAGGTTTTCTTCCTCAACCACGCCCTACATGAATTCCATGTGCATGTCCCCTTCTTGGCAGCATATTTCTTTACAATTCAACTGATCTACTAAGTCACTACACAAAATCTTTCTTCTACTATGATACCAAAACTGATGGCCTCAAGGACCAATTTGATCCAAATACTTCAATTTACAAGCTTATTTCCTGCTTGAAATCTTATTTTCACAACAGTGTGGGATGCGGGATCCCCAAATCAAAATTTCTTCGTTCCATAATTTTATCTCCCACAATTTCTTTTCTGCAATTCTTCCACGTCGTTGATATTTGTGGGTTGATTCTCGATCGTCGATCTGTTTCTAGATACGGAACACATTTTAGCCGTTGATTTCTTGCGTGACCCTTCTTCACCATTTGATCTTCTCTTAGATCTATCTCCGCAGCACATCGAATTGATAACTGAAACGATCAATTTCTCTGCAACTCGAAAGCTAAGAATTTATACACATATTTCTATATGGAGTGAATGCAAGATGAATTATATGAAAATAGGAATTCATCAAAACACAATGGAATGTAATCCTTTGTTCTTTATTTAGTTTGATCGGCAATTTCAACACATAGAATTCAACATATCACTCCTTCTGTGTACACTCTCACTCTTCCACTCCCCTATCATATATTGATATATTACATTCAGACTAATTTATAACACTTCGAAACCTATCAAATCTGACTAAGTTGGACCTGAGGATTTAATAAAAGAAAACCATATCTTCAAAGATCAATCCTTGAGAAATACATGCAAGGATCAAGGAGAACAAAGGAAAAAATGCCACTTATTACAAATTTAAACTAACTCTATCTACTTATCATCAAACCCTATCCATCTAGAACTTGATTACAAGACAAGCTGACTCATCAGTCAATGAACTTCGAGCAGAATGCTGAGTTGATTCATTAGTTAACAAAATTTGATCTAGATGGTCCTGCATCACTCTTGTGTAGCCACTTCCTCTTGCACAGTCACTTCCTCTTGTGCAGTCACTACCTCTTTCATAGTCACTACCTCTTGCGTAGTCACTACCTCTTTCTACCTAGTCTTTGCTTTCATCGCATAGTGCCTCAAGAAGTGCGCAGTGTGGTCTGATTAACAATATTAAATACTTATTTATTGTTGATTCAAGCACGTCATGACCCTTCAGCTGTTGCGATAGATCTTCCTTACCATGCTACTGAATCCTATGCTTTGCATGATCCCTTCCTTATGGTGTGCCCTTCCACTGGCTAATCCTCCTATTCCTCCCTTGTTTTTTTTCCTCAAGCATTTTATAACTTTGGCCCTATCCTATAGGGCTTTAGGCGGCTACCATTCACCATTTTTGGTAGCATCTCTCCATCTAAATATTGTAATTGAATGCCCCCCCAGAGGAAATGGAATTAACAAGATATGGACCTAACCAGTGCATCTGTAACTTGCCAAGATGCTTTAGGAACTTGCTATCGTATAACAAGACCAAATCTCCTTGCTAAAACTTTTTTTTCTTGATATGGAGATCATGCCAAGCCTTCTATCGATCCTTATCAACGCGCTAATGGAAACCTGCAATGAAATGGTCTTCTTCAAGCTATATCAACTGCGCCACATGCTCTTCTAGCACTACTTCATCATCCATGCCCGTCGCGGCGGCAATGCACAGACTAGGAACAATGTATTCCATAGGCATGACTACCTCTTTCCCATATACCAATCTGAATGGTGTCTGCCTCGTTAATCTTTTACAAGTGGTGCAATATGCCCACAATACCGTTGAAATTTTCAAATCCCAATCATCTTGCTTAGCATTACACACCTCTGTAAGCGTGTGCTCCAATATCTTGTTGAACGCCTCCACTGTCTCATTTTCCTACATATGATATGGTATACTTTTCTTATGTTGTATCTACAACTCTCCCATCCACGCGCTTACCGTGCGATTGATAAAATGGATACCATGGTCGCTCATCAATATCCTTGGGAATTCGAACCGTGTCACAATGTTATCAAATAGAAATATTGCTACTATCACAGTGGTGTAGTCCACAACTGATGCAGCCTCCTCCCATCTTGTCAAGTAGTCTGTTGCTGTGATTATGTACCGCGTACCAGTTCTTTTCCTAGGTGGGTTGATTGGACCCACAAAATGCACAACCCATTTATCAAAAGGTTTCAAAGTTACCTACGGTACTAGTGGCATATCATCTCACCATGATGGTTTCCTAGTGCATTGATAGACATCGTAGGTCCGCACATAATTTGTTGCATCATTGTGTAACGTAGGCCACCAAAGACCTACGTGAAGCACCTTCCTTGTCATTGTGTTCCCGCCATAGTTTCCCCCAACAATTCCCACATGAGCTTCTTCTAACATATTTCCTTGTTCATTTGGTAGGACACATCACCACAAGATTTCATTAGGTCCAAGCTTGTAGAACTTCCCATCGATCAACTAAAAGTCCGAGGCCTTGTCTACTAGCTTCTTCTTTTGACTTGTTGAAAAATCTACTGGCGCAACTCCTCTCACCAAAAACTGAATTACTTGGTCATAATAATCATCTGCAACATCAACTCCAAATAGCTGCACATCCGCCAGTCCCTCCTCAATGTTTGTTGGCTCTTCTCCTGTCTCAATCTTGGATAAATGATTGGGGGCAACATTCAAGCAACCTAGCTTCACAATTATCTCAAAATAAAACTATTGAAAGCGAAGTAATCAGCAGCATATATCCCCCCCCAACATAGGCTTATTGACCATATATTTTAACACAGGATGGTCAGTAAACATCTTGAAGTGACCACCTAAAAGGTAATTCTATAATTTCTGTAATGTAAAGACCATTTCTAGACCTTATCACTCTGTGGTCATGTAGTTATTCTAAACAAAGGACAACTTTCGACTAGCGAAAATGATCGTGTAATCCAGATCTCCTTCTCTCGGCTTCGTGAGCACTACTCCTAGTGCAACAGAAGAGGCATCACCATGAACATGGAACTCCTTGTTCCATCCAGGGAACACAAGTTTTGGCACCAAAGCCATCTTAACCTTCAACGTGTGAAGATACCTTGGCATTCCGGACTCCATATAAATACATCGTCGTTCTTCAATAGTTTCTCCATAGGGGCAATAATTGTAGCATATCCTCTAATGAATTTGTGATAGTACCCAGTGTGCCCCAGGGTTGCTCAAAGCATATTCACATTTGCCACCGGTGGAAAGACCAAAACGAATGTATTTTTGCAGGATCAACCAATAATCCTTTCTTCACACAATGTGACCCAACAGTATCCTGAATGGTGTGTAAAAAATGCACTTCTTGGATTTTAGTGCAATCTGAAGCTGTCGACACCTTTCCAACATCAGTCGAAGGTTTTCCAAATGATCCTTGATTAGACCATACAATGTCCAATCATCCATATATACCTGTAGGAACTTATGAATGAAATCTTTAAATGACGTGACAACAACTCAAGAAAATATTACAGGTGCATTCTTTAGCCGAAACAACATCACGATGTATTGGAAGCAGCCCCACTCGGTGACAAGTGTTTTTTTCTATCGATATTCCTTGCCGATTTGTATCTGGTGATAACTAGAAAATCCATATGTAAAGGAGTAAATCTCCTCACCTCCTACTCCTTCGAGTACCTCATCTGTGAATGGTGTCGAAAATAGATCATACAGATAGGAATCATTCAGTTTCTTAAGTTGGCACAAATTTGAACTTCACCTTTTTTCTTTTCTTGGACCACCAGGGGATTGATCCATTCAGATTCTTCAACGGGATCAATTATTCCAGCATCCAACATCCTATCCAACTCGTTGTAAACCCTTTCCTTGTATCACATATTCAAGAGATACGACCTTTGTCTTACTAGTTTCGCATTTGGCTTTAATGGAATCTTCATCTCTCCTAGATCACCCAATATCCCTTTCATTTCAGAGAATTTGGTCGGAAACAAATCTTGAAATTCATGTAGCAAGTATATGATTTTTTCCATCGTATCCTCGTCCCAATAGTCCCTAACACTTGCAAATTTTGGGTCCTCTTTCGTCCCAATGTTAACCTTTCTGATCTTCAACAGCCGGCTCATAGGATCTGTTGGGACATCAGGTGCTGCGACATCCCTACTCCATTCTATTTCTAGAATATTGATATTCCGTAGCTCATCGTCATCCTCGGTTTCTCCTAACACGTTGTAGCATTCCATCATTGAATGTAGGTGACAATGTGCATGTGGATCCATATGATATGCAACCAGTACTACTTTTAATACCACATCGTGTATAATCTGTAATGCGTTATGGACATCAGGATTGGAATCTGCGAAGCTAAATGTGCACACAAAGCAAAATGTCAGCTCTTCCCAAGTTGTTATTTCCCTACACAACTCTGCTTATATATACCATGATCTTGGCATTTCATCCAAGGTGTGGATAAAGGCATGGACCCATTCATCCTTTGGTCATGATGCCCACAAGTTTTGGCATTCCGTCAGGTGACCGCTAGGATCATTGTGCCCATCATACCTCCTAGTGTGATATACTTATGTTTCGTCAAAGTGAACTCTCATCAATCATCAACACTGCGCCCATTCAGTAATTGAATTTTTATGAGTCACCCACCAGCATGTGGGAGTAGCCTTCAGTGCTTCCTTCAGTGCCAACAATCTCTGTGGCGTTGATACTTTCTATTCAAACTCCACTAATAATGCATACAGCTCAGATATCCCTTCATAATTTGGTAATTCGATAGTCTCTGTTGCGACATGGCATAGAGACTATGTGATCAAGGCACAATTCCTGACTGATACTTCATGCATGCGGTTCTACCAATTTTCCAACACATCATCAGAATCAGAATACACATAAATAGTGCTGCGCCAACTGATTTATCTATTATAAGTGGGGTGGATATAATCTTCAGAGATGCTTTAAGAATGATCCCATCCCCTGAAAACCTCATCCTTTACCAATTCAATGTATCTCCTTCCTTTGTTCGGATCCATAGGCGCGATGACCCTAATGTCTTGGTTCTCAAAATTCATCTTCCACTTCTTGAAGTTAATGACTGCCATACTGTCATTGGCCCATCCAATCACATCAAATTTGGCATGCATTTTCATACCTTCAACATCGATGACCATATTTGATACCTATCCGATTGGTTGCACTTTAGCTTGATTAGCCAATCACAATTTCACAGGGGACCAACCCAATGTCATCCTCCCCATCTTCTGCCAAGTCTACTTTGTTAGGATATTCACATCAGATCCCAGATCCAAGATGACTAAGTCGAATTCATAGTCCCCAATTTGAATGTTCATGCGCAGCTCCTTGCCTGTCTTTTTCTTATGTAAAGAGTTCACCGTGGACTCCTTCCATTCCTTACCCAGGCGATGAAACAAATTTTAAATATCGGCTAAAGCATATAGATCTCTTGCCAATGATAAGAAACTCTCAAAGAAGTTCTGTAAGGTACCCTGCTGTCACAATGGTCCTGTCTCCAACGAAGAATCAAAATAAGAAGGCATTTCATAGACAGGTGAATTACCAGGATTTCTTTCGATCGCATCCCTAGCTCCAAAAAATTTCTCCTTTTTAGTTGCGATATCAAATGGAAGCTTCTTCTATCCAGCCAAACAAATCTATGGGAGGGGCCAATCCTCTCCTATTGTGGCTCCTACATGGGTGACAACGACAACATCAACAACCTTTGTTCTGGGCTCTGCTGAGATCGTCGCAACCATCGACCCCTGATTCTGGTTCATCGGTTGATTCTGATTCAACAGAGGATTTTGGTTCAATGGAGGGTTCATAGGTTGATTCATAGTCCGATTCTGGAGTGGAACTTTATTCTGGGCCTGGGTCTGCAACTGGTTCTGGTTTTGCGACGGATTATGAGTTTGTACATGATTCTAGCTCTACAATTAAGGAACATTCTCAGTCTACCATCTTGCGATTAGCTATGGGAAATTTTTGACAGTATGATCGATTGCCATACAATATGTACACTAGCACTACATGTGTGAGAAGTCCCTGAGGCTACAGTTGTGGTTGTTTTACTGTGTGATTATCTTCTTCCTTCACAAGATATGAATCATATGTCCTCTCCTGAAGTAGATCATATGCACGAGAGTCTTTATCTTCATGCCCCACCAATATACAAAAGGAACAATATAGGTTGGATGGATTTGACATATCTTCTGCATATAGCTACACTCTTTGTGTTGGTGCCCATAGACTTGACATATGCAACACCATGGTACGCTGCCACAACTTAGTGGGTTTGACGCCCTATATAGAAGATAATTCCAGAAGGTATGGCAGGTATCTTTAGTGTGTCCATCTGCATGATGACAAGTGTACCAAATATCTTCGTGATTCTCTTTCCCTTTCTTAATGTCTTGCAATTGCAATGTCAATTTTTCCAGCTGCGCCTGAATTTGGTTCATACAAGTTGCATTCTCTCCAATAGGTGAAGCTTTTAAATTCATCGCAATCTCCACACCCTCGCTCTGTGTCGTGATCTTCTACTAAATCAGTGGTTTCCATATATGAGGTACTAAGGCTATGATAAACTACTCTTTATGTTGAACATCGCTCATATGAAAGCTCACTTACACCATCAACGTCTTAAATCTTTGATCAAATTCCTAAATAGTCTCATTCAGAAACTGTTTGATATGTTTCAACTCAGTAATGTATTGCGCCTCTGATTTAGGCTTCTAAAATTCTTCGATCAGTCCCTTCCGAACTTCATCCAATGTTTTTGCAGGGGTCCCCGTAGGAACCTATATAAATTTCATGTAGCAATCTAGTGCATGACCCTACAGAGTAGTTTCCAGTTGGCCCTTCTCGATATCATCATCTATGGCTTGTATAACAATCCATACTGTCTCATAGAGAAACTAATACTGCTCAGGATTGTTAGTCCGGTTCCCATGAAACAAAGGTAACTTCGTGTCGTTTCTCGCCATCCTAGGCCTTCTTCCTACAGATGCTTACCTACTACTAGAATGTTGTTGACACATCGGGAAATTCGACATGGAATTCATCTTGAGTTTGAAGTGGTGCGCAGAGGAATGGGTATGTTGTTGCTAAGGTTTGATCTTACTATTGTCCTAGGCGTATTCTGGGTTTGGTCATCCTCTTCGTCACTATAGGGTCGCTTTGTCCAGTGTGGTTTTCCTTCGTGGTTTTGCGTTCTGATCATGGCCAGACCTTCCCCTATTCTCTGCCTCTTCTCTTGTCCAAACCTTGCTCCTCCCCTTGTACAACCACTTTATTCCTCGGATTCCCTCACAATATCGTCGAAACTTGCACCCATCTACCCCTTATCTACCCATTCATCTCCCCCATTTAATCACGGTATCCACCACCTCCTCACACCAGAGTTCTACTACTATAGGTGCATATTTAGTATTCCCTTCTCATAGATAAGCATTTTAATTGACAACTATAGAGACAATAAGAACCTACCTTTGGGTCCGTTGAAAAATTCCCTTTTTTCTTCACTGTAGGACTTAGTAGTGTCGACTACAAATTTAGTAATATATCCTTCTAGGATACTATCCATCCAGATCTCAACATCTCATGATGCTTTGTTGTCAGTTTCTTGTAGTTCCTGGATCAGTTCAGAGATCCTGGATGTTGGCTCTCCTTCTTGGAAATTTGTCTTCTTGTAAGTGAACTGCACCAAATCATTTGTACAATATGACAGGAAATTAAGCAAATAAATATTTTTGTGGACCTTTGTGTATATATTTTTCCAACCATTTGACCATCATCATCGCAGGATTTTGATTTTATGCTTCAACAAATTCTCGTAGCTTCTGATCAAGCCAATCTTGAAGTTCTGGTCGCATCGGGTGCCACATCCAATCTAACCACGTCGGATGCCATATACCCTCCTCTTAGTCGCAACAAGGTCTCGACAATAGAACCATTTTTTGGTGCAAAACCCACCAACAAAACCTAGTCGACAGGGGTTCCTGTTCTGTCGACACCTAGCTCGCCGCGATCTCCCTGAGCATCGACCCAGATAGGTTTTACCCTATCGAGAAACACCCACGGAGCGGATGAAGTCTCACCCGAGATGTTCAAGGGAGGGATGATGGAACCAAGTTTCCATAGAGAAGAAGAGGACTATGGGCATCAACACGTCATTTGTCTATCTATCATATCTAGTCATTCGCATCATTATTTAGATCACATCATTCAACTATAAGGAGATCTAACACTATGACAACATTCATAAGTAGTAAATAATGCATCATAGATCCATGTCACATAGTCACTTCATCATTGCATTTGCACAACAAGAAAACATGAAAGAGATTAAAAATAACACCAAGACAATAATTCATACCAATCTCCTTCTCCTTATATTAAACTTGCGCAATCAACTGCAAATACAAAACATTTACTTCACAGTCTACAACTTGATCTTCTCTGTGTTCTCTTCTTTCGGATCTATTCACCTCTCTCTCCCTAGATCTATATCTTTATTTTACAATTCTTCATCTACTTATAGGCTTGCGTCTTTACATTCATGGTCCACTTCTAACTAAATTCTAAATAATTCCTAACTGATTAATGACCAATATCCATAAAATGTGGTAAAAAATACAAAAAGTGACACAAAATATTCATAAGCAGTTTATCTTCCACCTTTCATGCTATCCTTGTCTTGCGCAGTGTCTTCCGAGCTTGTGCAACATCCGTGATGCTGCACAACTAACTGGTCCTCAACCCCTTGCCAACAAGTGCTAAGTTGCAAAGAATTATGTGTGTGCTATTATCCAACAATCTTTGTCCTAGTGGTTCTGTGAACATGCTTGGGGGTCCTAAGTAAGTAATCTTGGCTGCTTCAGGAGACGGTTGGGTGGAATGGTCTCCTTTGGGTGTTTGTACCCCTTTCTGCAAACTATCTAGGTTCTAAATTGTTTATTATTTATCTGTGATTTTAATCTATATATGTATTTTGTTTATACAGAATGTGTAGAATTTACAAAGTTTAATGGTAACTATTCTATATGGTATATGTTGTGAAAAAGAAAAGATGTAGTTATTTTCTTATGTTAGTATAAACATTTTTTCTGATGTACTTTACTCTAATGGCTTCAAGATCCATCATTATATTCATATTTAGATAATGCATTTCTCTTTTAGCTAGTATTAGTTACATTATATCTGTTTTAATTAGGATTGTTAAGTTCCAAACTAGAATTTGAATTCCCCTCTTATCACTTGGTATACATAATATTTACTTAGACAGTATTATTTTATCATACTTTTCTTATTAGTGTTAACTAAACTATGGTTTAAAGAGTTAATTTCTAAGCTTCTTTAGAACCTCATTTAAAACCTTACAGAATCGACAGAGTCTTATTTTAAAAAGAATTTTTCTATGTAAATATACATTACCATATTAAATAACAGTTAATAATTTAGACTTAAAGTATTCCACTACAAACCTAAGGAATGTATTATTTTCACAGTACAATATTAGTATAATTTATATAATTATATGTTAAAATCCATAATGAATGCTAATTTCAACAAATCAAAGATGCAAACTTGTAACCCTCGACCAAAAGAGAGTATACAAATCGAATTAAAAATCTATAACATAACTTATATTACTTTGGCCTCACGACTTAAAAATCCCAGTTACAATTTACTGTAGACTAAGTAAATAAAACTAGGTTATCAGAACGAATCCTGCCAAGGATTTTGACTATTTTTAAATGAGTTACAGATACAGAGGCTGTATAGCCCGACCGAATACAAATAAGTACTTCAACTGAAAATAGTAAATAGATATTATCGATAGGCCACAGCTATGGTTGCAGGCTGACGACCATCTTAGTATTATTATCCACAAAATAAACATACAGTACAAATCTTAAAGAAGGAATCATAAACTCCTTATGGATTCTGCTTAAACATTTACTATCTGAGCAATGGTATCCACTCAAACATTTACCAACTTAATAGAGGCCTCATGACCCTTTCTCAAATCTAATCAAAATAGAGTAATGGCCTCATGGCTGTAACTTTTCACATATCCATTATTTCTTAGACTAAGTGCTTAAAATCAGAAACAACCTTTCGATCTTAAAAAGGTTTTAATAGAAAATGAAAACCACAGAGTTGATGATCAAGACAATACTTTTCAAAGAAAAACATCAACTGTGTATTTACAATAAAAACCTTACAGGAGTCTCACATAAAATTAAATATTTACAAGTCTCAAGATGATAGTCCAATGACTGTTAGCATTCCCCAAAAGAAGACTTATGTATTTTAAAACCCATAGCAACTAAGTAAACGTATTACAGTCCTTCATCATCACGATGAGGAGGATATTTCTTTTCAAAAAACTATTCTAAAATTCCATAAGGCCAAAAACCCAGAAGTTTACCCTTTTGCTGCTCAACAACACGAGAATGCATAAATAGTATTCAATCCAGAAACCACAAGCCAAAGAACTATCGATCCACATTTCCACAATGAGAAACAAGAGGAGGTACAGGTCTTACCGATGCATTGGTCTTTTTCCTTGTGAATAATAGCCTACCCTCTCACAGCAATCCACAAAAAAATATTCTGCAAGATAATAATTTAGAGGTGAAAAGTATATCTTATGGCTTGAATAGAAGAAACAAAAAAACTTGAAACAATGTCCAAAGGAACTTACCGAGCAGAGAGTTGTCTTTGACAAAGGAGGTTACCAAACAAGCCACAGTAAAAATCAATTTACGAATAGACAGTGTAGTTGACATACAAGTCCAATAACATGGTGGATGCATTCATAACATTGAGGTATTGTTATTTGAGGAAGGGCTGAGAGCCTGTTTTACCCCACCAACACCAAGAATGCTCACGTTGAGATTCGAGCCAAAGAGCTACGGCTCTCCCACAGGGAAAGAACCAAAACAATACATCATGGAAGAGTTTTCTGAAAGGAAATAAACCCTTAGGGTTTTTTGATGGGACTACAATGCTTCCTACCTAGAGCATTTAAGCCATCATGTGGCATGTACATTGCCACATGAAATCACGTTAGTTCCAAGACTTTTGTTTCATCGATGATGCCATAACCTTTACTTCTCATGTTTATCTAAGGTAAGGAAAAAACTTATGATCATTGTTTATGTTTATACCGTGCTTCCATCACATTCTTTTTACCCTATGCTTGTTTTAACTTAGGTTTATGCATGCGCATGAGTGTTCTAGGTAGTATTTTGTTTCCCCTTTTTTAGAAGTTTAGACCCCTTTTGGGAAGTGGCCTATTAAGGCAAGACTCTTTCCTTAGAGTATCTATAGATTAACAAAAGGTTATGCATTAGCTCTCAGGGTAAGTAAGACCATAACCAAACCCTCTGATATCATAGCAGATTCTAGTAAGTAAAATAATACGTAGCTAGAAAGTACACTAATTATAACTGGAGAACAATATTTATGACATATCATTCATAACTCGACACCAAATTAAGGTAGTGTCAACATAGCATTAAGTTTATTAAAACTAGAACATGCGCAACAAAGCACAACAACTTTAACTGATAGTAAACAAAAGTGGTGTATTATTAAACAAAGTAGTGTCATCTTAACAATATTTCGCATCGTAATGTTGTCACAAAGAGTCATTATGTTAATTTGATAAAGACAGAACATATTTTAAAGGTCGTATGAATTTTTTATTATCCTGCATATTTCGCAGCTAGACTTAAGTCACATTCTATTGTTTTATCATAACTGTGTCCTTTATGCACATCATATAGCTTTATTTATCCTATGTAATTACAATCAGACATATTTTATATTTTTGGAGATGTTACATGTGGTATCAGAGCCAAGTTCAAACACTAGGCCTGATTGGCTCACTTGCAAACAAACAAGAAAAAAAATAAACTAATCATGTTTAAAACTATTTATGTACAGAAATATAAATTGTATTTTGTAGGAAAATGGAAGGAGTTGAAGTATTTGCTGAAAATTGATCCCATCAATATAATATAGATAACATTTATGTGGAATTAAATAATCAACCCTCAGAGTTACTTCAAGCAATGAAAGAGTTAAAGGATGAAATAAAAATAATGAAAGTAGACAACGAAAGAATTTTAGAACTAAATCAGATTTTACTAGACAAAATACACAACATAGGTAAAGATAAAAGAAAAGAGTTTGAAACTGATTCTCGAACAGTATCATACAAAAAAAAGGAAAAGAAATTAAAATTTTATGATATTGAAAGTAAATTTTCTTCAAGAGTTAAAGTAGGGTCTCATAGAAGAAGGTATAAATACACAAGTGAAAGTAGTGAAAGCAACCAGAGTCCTGGCAAGAGGAGGTATAAACCTTATGAAGAGATCTCAGGAGAATTTAAAAAGATAAAACATCCCATGTTTGATGTGGAAGTTGAAAAGGGTGAAGAGGCTGAGGATTGGTTATCGGGGATGCAAAAGTACTTTCAGATTTATAACTACTCTGATAGAATGAAAGCTCAGATGGATATCTACAACCTAACTAGAAAAGATGACATGTGGTGGCAGGACATAAAAAGAGTCAAAAACCTTAAAGAAAAGTATTTAACTGGAGAGTCCTTAAAAAATACTTTAAAATGAAATTTGTACCTAAACCGTGTCATGAAGAAAGAGCTAAAGAGTTTTATGAACTAAAACTAGGTCCAATGTCAATGAAATAGTTAAGTAGTAAATTTCAAAGTTTACTAAGATATTTATCATATATAATTGACAAAAAGGCTAAAATACAGATGTTTATAAGTTTTTTTCCTACTAGCTTCAATGACATAATTGAATTTGATAATCCAAAGACCCTTGAAGAGTCAATGAGAAAAGATAACTTCTATTACGAACAAAGTAAAAAGAGAGAAATCCTACATAACTAGAAGAATAAGAGAGAAAGTAACCTTGATCGGAAAAAGAAAAGGTATCAATCCTAATAAAATCTTTGGAAATGATTCTCGTAATATCTCTAAGAGTAATTATCAAGGAACAAATTTTAAAGGAAAAACACAACAAAACATTACAACACCAAAAGGCAGAGACATGCCTAATAGTTATGTTAAAATCAATGAAAATAAAGAACCCGTAAAGTGTTGGGAATGTTAGGGACTTCACTATGCAAAGGAATGTCCAAACAGAAGGAGGAACTACAACAATATGCATACCATTCAGGAAGAGGAAACAATTGGAGATGTAGCAAATGAAATGCCCAGAACAAATGTAGCCTTGGAAAACCAACATGTTGATCATCAAACCTCCATGGTGGAAGTACAAGGTATGATACAAAACCAACTTGTTTCTATTTTGATTGAACCAGGTGCTAGTTTAAGATATGTATCAACTAGCATCGTAGAAAAATGCAAATTATCTTTGAAAAATTTTGAAAAGTCTTAGTTGGTGCAATTAGCCATAGGAATTAAAAGGAAAGTAGTTAATTATGTTGAAAACTGTGACTTGTTTATGAGTCAGTTCAGAACTCAAGTAAAGTTAAATGTATTGTTTTTAGGATATTATGATGTTTTAATAGGTATGGATTGGTTGGAAATACATCAAGTAGTTTCAAATTGTTTTAAGAAAACATTTACTTGTTTAAATGATAAAGGAGAAAGAATTACAGTCAAAGCAATACCTAGGAAAGTTTCTGTTAGACAAATATTAACCTTACAAATGAAAAAGAATGTAAGAAAAGGTTGTAAAATATTTGATGTACATGTCATAAATAAAAAACACATGGATAAATAAGATAAACTGAAATTCGATGATATTCCAATCCTACAAGATTTCTCATATTTTTTCCCAGAAGAAATTCTAGGATTACCTCCAAAGAGAGATCTGGATTTTACGATTGAATTAATACCAAGAGTTGTACCTAATTCAAAGGATCCTTATTGAATAAACATTTTAGAACTTAAAAAATTAAAATTACGACTGGAAGAACTGATAGACAAAAATTATGTAAGAACAAGTGTATCCCCTTAGGGGGCACCTGTCTTGTTTGTTAAAAAGAAAGATGGTACATTACATCTATGTATAGAATACCGTCAAATGAATAAAATGACCATTAAAAATAGATATCTGTTGGGCCCATAAATGACCCTTTTTAACCATCCTTATTCACTCCTTTTTTCCCTATCCTATCTGATTGAGCATGCCAAATAAATGTTTTACCCTCACTCTACTCTTCAATCCACCAAGGTATGAATGGTTATTGTCTTATTTTATTAATACTTATGATTGTGGTAATTAAAGATTTATATCTCTCAATATGCTAACATATGATGGTTTATAAAGGTATTTTGAGGTATATAGACAACAGGAAGATCCGACTGAACATGCTATGAAAAGGATGGGCATTCATTACTCAAGCTGATTGCCATCCATCCTACCATTTCCCAAGGAATGCGGTCCCAGTGTATTATCCTTGGCAAAGTTGTACAAAGATAGCTACAACAGAATGCATCATATTTGGAGGTCAACAGTGCGTTGTTGATCGTGTATAGCTGTGATATGAAGATATCATTACTTCTGGGTCAATTAATAGTTTCCCTATATTTCTTATCTTTCATCCTACCATGTTTGTAACAGCTGTTGTAATTTAGGGCGCCTGAAGATCAGAGATCTTCATGGCTGCCCAATAATAGGGATAGGATGTTATGATTTACATTGTATAAATATGGAAAACTGTTCGGAGCCAGGGGTTGAACCCATAGCCAATTCATTGTATTAGCTGTGCCTGAGAGTTGTGTAATTGATCTGCCTTATAATACAAAGAGTTACTTCAAATCTAAGGGTTTTTAACGTGTGTTCATCCAGCATCTCTGTGTGAAGGCTGGGCCCGCCTTTCCACAGGGATTGCTGAGTTAGATTAGGCATTTTATTTATTTATTCTTGTGATGTTATGTTTAATTTCATTTCTCCATAGGAAGCTGTGACAGTTTTGGATTGACAGTGTGTCATTCATTGCGTCTCTTGGAAAGCTGTAGTGGCATGGTAAAACAGTCGACTGTGTAGATAATATTTGTTATGCAATTGTGTGGTAGTTGAACAGCCCTGTCCATCCCCAGACCCCTTAATTATTGTTTCCATAGATACTTGCAAGTTGTTCCTTTGTTTTCATAATCACAGAACTTTATTCTTGTACCTTGAATTCCTATATTAGTTGCACTCAATTTCTGTGCCTTGAATTTCTAGAAAGATCTAATTCCAATTTCTGTCTTTTGAATTTATAGAGTAATTAAATCAAGATAGTTGGGTGAATAATTAGATGGATTGATAAACAGGACTTCATTTTCTGCAAAAGTAATTTAGATATGAATTCATGAAGCTTTCAATTTCTAGATCAAGAATAGCATAAGGTAATTGTGACTGTATCTTTTAGAAGGTAAACTAGAATAAGTAGATTCTTGGGATGAGCATAGCTGAACATAGAATAGGATTGTTCATTTGCAGCAATTAAATGTTTAAGCATACATTGTGCATGTTCCTTGAAATACAAGACTTCCCTGGGTTGACAATAAATATTGCACACTCTGTATGTTATCTGTAATTCACTTGCATATTGGGTGCGCAACATTTTGGCACCGTTGCTGGGGAAGGATAAAAATTAGACACTATCATTAGTTGCATCCTGTAATTGTTTCTATACAATCTCTTTTAAATTTTTATTGGAATGGTTTGGGTTGTATGAATACAAGAAGGGTAAAGTGTGATCATCTTCCAACTCCCAAAACCCCACAAAATACTAACAGTGCAGGTGGTCGAGGTCATGGTCGAGGTCCACAATTGGGCAGAAGAACATTCATTGATGATCTTGTTGACATGACTGATTCTTATACAAGGGATTGCTATCAGGAAACACATATCAAAAGAAGCCCTTCCGATCCTGGGGTGCTAGCATCAGGATCCACAGTGGAGAACACACGAGCAGCCGTAACATCCTCAAATACCCCTGCAGAGGAGGACACGGTTGGTACAGCATGATCTATTGATCGAAGTCCAATCTATCACATTTATGAAAATGTTGTAACTGAAGAGGAGTGGACAAAGTTCTGTCAGAAAATTGTTGATCAGTGGAAAAATGAAGAGAAGAACGAAGGGAAGAACAAAGAAAAGAACGAAGAGAAGAGCGAAGAGAAGAACGAAGAGGAGAAAATAAAAGAAAGAATGAGTAACAGACATGAATCTAGTGAGGAAGAGGTGATGGAAGAAAACCATCATCTTGAAGATCATTCCTTGCTTGAAGGAACGGTGGCTACACTTCAGTTCCCAATTCAACAGCCAGAAGGGACAGCCCCTATGAAAAATATTTCACCATCGGTGTTGTCTCGCTTTCATGGAAAAGAAGTAGAGGATCCGGATGAATTTCTTTTAGAGTTTGATATCCTCTGTCACAGCTATGACTACATTACCGATGCACAAAAGCTGAAGCTCTTCCCTGCCTCTCTGAAGGACAATGCATTACATTGGTTCATGAGCCTAGGAGGTGGAACCGTTACTAATTGGGACAAGATGAAATAGGCGTTCCTAGAGAAATATCAAGAATATTGCAACACCAAGGACAAGAGAGAAGAATTGTTTAAAATGGTGCAGAAGGAGGACGAAATTATGGAAGATTTTGTAGAGAGGATTTTATACAATGTGCAAAGAGCTGGACAAACGAACATGGGGTTAGATGTGCTCAAGATAATCCTGCTTCGTGAGATTAGGGATGACTACCTAGATATGTTAAACCTGTTAGAAAAGGGGGATATCTCCAAGGAGTCTTTCGAGAAGACTGTGGAATTATGTAAAAGATACTCCAGGGGATTTTCCAGGAATAACAGGCAGGACAAACGGATAAGCTAGAACGCGATGTCTTCGACAGAACTCAGGAGTCATCCAATGGAGGAGCCACCTGTGAAGAGATAGGAAACCTCCTTGAAAATTTCAAAATAGAAATGATGAGCTATATCTCCTTGAAAATCGACATCCTGAGGGAAAAGCAAAAACAGGCAGTAGAGGATCTCACACTAGGTGTGTTCTGCCCTCGATGTAGAAAGAACCACCCTCTGAAGGAGTGCCCACTCGAAAAGGAAGAAGTGTGTCAGCTATGTGAGCTGAACCACAACACAAAAGAATGCTCGTCACTTCCCCAAGTGAAGGTTGTTCTGCAGGAATCAACTCCAGAGGTGGAACCAGCCTACTTCATTGCACCAAAGAATCCTTGGCAGCCACGAAATCAAGGTATGAATCTAGACTCGTTTCCATTTTTGAATAACATGAATAATTGGAATAATATGCATAACATGAATACATAATTACCTTCATCTTATTCTCAATGGAACCCCTCTCAACCTTCCATGCGAAATTATAACTCCTGGAATCCCTAGGTTCAGCCACCACATCAACCAACTTCTTGGTCTCCTCGATGGAGGAATTTCCATCCAGGGAACCAGTTTCCTCCACAAACTCCACATCAATAGAAACCATACCCTCCTCAATATCCTCAATATCCTCAATATCCTCATCAGCAGTCGCAGCTGCAGTTGCAGAACAATGCTGCCCCTAATATACCGATATGATCTCAGCTACCTGCTCAACCTAATCCTAACCCAAACCATAAAACAGTCCATCAATTTGAGACTGTCAACATGCCTGCCTACTCCCTTTCTCCTGTTCCTTGTATGATATTCGCTTACGATCAGGAAAAATGGTAAATCCTGTAATCATTGAAGATGTTCCATCCCCTATACATGAAGAAGGGGTGAATCCATAGCATCTATCCAATACGGCCCCCATCATTGAAGATGCTAAGAATCCCACTAATGGGTTGGCTGAAATACAACATGATATATCTAGTGATACATAGCCTACCTAGCTGATTAGGAAACCACCGTATCCCGAGAGATTAATGCTACCAAGGGTAGGGGGACAACCTCAGTTTAACCTCTTAGGAGAGTTAAAGAATCTTTATGTTAAAATTCCCCTCCTTTAAGATCTTCAAGATGTGCCTATCTATGCTAGAACTATTCGGGATCTGTGCACAAAGAAACCAGGAAGGAAACCCAGAGATCCTCCCACTGTTCATGTCATAGGGAAATTATCTGCATTGATAATGGGAAAACCCTTTTGGCTAAATATGATGATCTTGGGAATCCCATTGTTACTGTGAAGATTGGGAATACACAGATACCCAATGTATTGGTAGATTTAGAAGCGGGAATTAATGTCATGACAATTCAAACCGTAAGAAAACTTGGGCTCACTAATCTTAGGCCAACTCCCACCGTTTTAGAACTGGTAGATAGATCCACCATTAAACCTGAGGGAATTTTGGATGATCTTGTCATCTCAGTTGATTCTTGGGAGTACCTTGTTGACTTCTTGGTTTTACAACCTAAGTCGCAGCTAGGAGGACACCCACTGATCTTGGGAAGGCCTTGGTTAGCTACAGCTGATGCTTGCATCAGCTGTCGATATGGGTCTATGACCATATCAGATGGAACTGAGACAAAGAACTTCACTCTCTACCCTCCAGCTCGGTCAATCCTAGAAGCTAAAAATTCTTTATGGATGGAGCCAACGGAAGAAGAGGGCGTTCAGCCATTATTAACTATAGGGAAGGCCTTAAGTTTTAAAGATTAAATGGAAGATGATTCCATTAATAATTTCATCAGTGAACCCACCTCAGTCAATAAAGAAGTTTATCAAATCCTAAACATTACTCTGGGTAAGGAAGAAAAAGAAAATATCACAGAAGAAGCACTAATCGGTGACACACACATAATCCCAGTATTGAAAAATTTGAAAAGTATCCCCATTGAGGTAGAGTCTGGAAGAACCCTAAATGTTAACCCTAGCCTCTCCTTATATGAACAGAAGCACCTGATCAGTCTCTTGAAAAAACACAAGGGGGCATTTTCATGGGAGTATAAAGACATGAAGGGTATTCCCTCTAACCTGTGCACCCATCATATTTATATTAAAAGTGACTCACGGCCTGTGTGCAAACCTCAACGATGAATGAACCCCAATCTTAGGGACATAGTGAAGGAGGATGTCACATACCCCAATTTTGTAAAATTATGTAAATTGTTTTATTATATTTCTGAGACATTATGTTAAACTTAATCCTAAGTAGGGATTGATGACTCAGCAGAGTCAACAGTAATGGAGTGTAATTCAGAATATTTTATTATTAATAAATAAATTATGGAGACAATAGCATGGGAGAGCTGTTAAAAGAGGTTACTAGTCAAACTGGTGGATGGAACTAGGTGGAAAGGAAAAAGGACAAGTGGTAGCATCCTCAAACACTTCCCAAGTTGCAGGTGGAAACTTCCCTATATTTGGGGTCATGATTCCCTGAGAAAGTGGAATCAGAGCAGGTGGCTCATTAAATGACAGTTAACCCAACAAAGACCTAGGCAATATTTTAAAAAGTACTCAATGAAGAGAGCTGAGGCTGCTCAGATTTTATTCCAGAGATAATTCATTCAGGTGAATGTTATTCAGGAATTTCATTGAGGAAAGAGGGAAAATAGAAAGGAAGTGTTCCGAGTGGATTGCTGTAGTAACTTGGTTTTAATTACAGCTTTTAGCTGGGAGGACTTCTGGATAAGTTCTGTATTCATACTGAGTTTGAGGACTGGTATCTGACATTGCTGCACCTAGTTCTAGCCAGGGAGACCAGAGCAAGCTCGGGGGTCTTGAGAAGTTGCTATCTAAGCGCTCTCCAGGAGTTGGTAGGGAGGAACGGCCTCCCATTGCTGTTGTTGTCCACAGCCTAAAACAGGTTCTGTCAATTGTTTCTTTCTGTTTACTGAATATGAATGGATGGATGTTTTCTTTATTTTACTTATCAGAGGAGTTATTAGTTTCAGTAAAGTTAGTATCTCAGAATATCAGTAGTTAAATCTGTTAAAAATTACTGTGTTTTTCCACATCTGGGATCACTAGATCGTACTCCAGCACAGTATCTCGGTGTTGAAAAGTAGTATTCTTCTGAACCAAGTTTCCTCGTTTACTTGCAGTTACTATAAATGTTTTCATAAATTCATAAGTTATTTTCCTACAGTCTTAAAATCTATTCCTAGTACTGTATTGTTGTTTCCATTAGATTCTTCAGTAAGAATAGATATTAGAAGTTAGACTAGAATTTCATACTGTTTACTATAGTTCCATCCTTTGTTTTCGGATAGCTTCTTTACTAAAATTAAACTCAAGTAAGAAACCAGTATTATAATATTAGATATTATTGTTAACTATTCAGGACTGTAGGTAATATGTGTTTATAATGTTTATTCATTTCTTGTTATTATTTATTTTCATCTATTTTAGACTAAGTTTGTAAAGGTTACAGAGTTTTCATTCTTTTTCCAAATAGAAGTATGTTAATATTATGTTCTTATAGAACAATCATAAGTAAAACATTTACAACTAAGAAAATAAACTAATTACAGCAGAGTATTGATAGGATAGTATAAACTACAAAGAATTAAATAATAAATAGTATTCCAAATATTATAAAAATAATCAAGGATAAACAAATGGAGAATCTATTACTTCAACTAAAAACAAGATTATTAATTATGTATTAGTAATTATTATTGTAATAATAATGTTATACTGATATATATTATCCAATATAAACTTAAGCAAAATTAAATATTATTTAATTTATAAAATTGGAGTTAAAAGTACTCTGCTCTACAGGCAGCTAGACTTTTCCAAGACTTATTTAGTAAAATTAAATTAAAACATCAAATATAAGAACCTGTATGGTTAAAGGATATAAACCCTATTTATTTTACTTAACGAAGTTTTTCACTATAAGCAAACCATAGTATAACTCAGGTATTTAACCTGACAGCAACCTTATAAAAGATTATCATTTACTTAAAGTAACTCAGTTGTTTATATAAAATCAAAAGTAAATAACAGAATTGCTCGTATAATGAGCTTAATCAATAGGGTGGTAATTTTTAATTTACCCACCGATACAACAGAATAGCATTATTATACTTAATATCAAATTTAAGAAACAATATTGTTCTCAAACTGTAAAAATAGGGTTTAACCCTGTAATATCTAGTTATTTCAAATAAATAATGATTATAAAAATAAGACAATAGTTAACTAATGGCCGCATTGTAAAACAAAATTATAAGGTTGTTCTAAGCCTGTACATTATATATTTCTTACACATACCGTAAACTAAGAATAATGCAATAATATAAATACATATACAAATGAAGAAAGCAGTAATCACATTATATTGGAGACAATGGGCAAACATCCAGCTTTTCAAAATTTACAGTAAAATGAGAAATCGAGGTCACAACCTCATCTACGGGCAGGATTACAGCCCAATTCCACTGTACAATATTTCTTTTATAATATATATTAAACACAGAAGAGAAACTATTAATTAAAGCATCGTCCTAAGCCGTAATGCCCTCACCTATCATGAAGGGCTCCACCTATTAATTCTTAAAACAATAGTCTTAAGACTTGAACAAAGTAGTAAGGGTTTCGGGCTTCTTAAGCCAACCCACGAAAGTTCCCTTTGAAAACCATAAGGAGGACCAGCCATGGTGTAACCAGGCTTACCGGTTTGCAGCTCGCTTGCCCAACCTTCTCACCAGTGGCCATGCCATGGAGTTGTAATAACCTGCATTTGCAAGAAATAAAAACCTTTATAAGAATGCTATAAATGTAAAAGGAAGATTTAAAATCTACATCGAACTGTAACAGTCCTTTTTTGAAACCCTTACCTGTTTCGTGGAGGAGGCACGACCGTTGGCATCCTTATAGCACAGCCAACAGCGCAAGGAGATAGTACCTGTAAGGAGGTAAAAGGGAGTTTAACTCTCAAACATATACAGAGTTTAAAGTCCTTGCACTCGGAACTTCAAAACCTGCAACCACAAAGAGTAAACCCCACTTAGAATATTATAACCTGTGTTAAAAATAAGTTAACTCACAGCTAAGTAAAACCAGTATTGCAAAGGTTCGAGTTCCTATTTTCTTACCTGTTTGTTGAAGAAGCTTAACTGCTGATAACGGCGTCTCCACTAACAACACAGAAAAGCATTACTACGGCCAGAAAGAATAGGAAGAGTAACTCCTAAACTGTGCATAAGGTTTAAAGACTGTAAGTCCAACCATCGTAACCCTGGAGGAATGTTTTAACACCGGCAAGGGTTCAGTTCACTGTGCTAAAGAAGAATATAGTGGAGAAAGGGAAGACTGAACCTTAATGTACAATGAATGGAGCAAGCCACGACCGGGAAACAAATGCAGAGGATACTTCTCAGATGAGAGGCCACGCCGAAATGCCCAGCACAGTCGTAGAGCGACCAGCACCGAGGGAAAAGGAGCAAATGAAGTTTAGGGTTATCGATCAAGGCTTATATCCATGTAGTGCTTGGTTGGAGTGTTGCCACGACAGTGGTTTAATATTTCACAAGAGTGGGTTTCATTGCATATTCAACCAGCGCCTTGAGGGAGGAATGATTTCCCAAATCATTCGTTGCATAAAGTTTATCCCAAGTTGTGAAGCGTGAACCATAACCTACGTTGCATGCAAATGATGATAGTTTTATTACTCTCCACTATTATGTCAAACCATGAAAATCATAAGTAAATGGTGTAATGATATCATAGATTTATGAGCTTGATGTTTGGGAAGTATTCAATAAGAACCTTAACCTTGATTTTTATAGTTTGCACTCATTTGGAGGGTAGTTTATAGTATTATATATATATCACAAATTATGAAGTGAATATTGGCACTCAAGTTATTATAAATTTTTCCCTTATGATGCAAGATGTTCTAAGTCCCTTATCAAGTAAAAAGAATATTAGCATAAGACCTTGGTTTTGAATAATGTAAGCTATGAAATCTTAGGGTCATCATATGAATTTTGTTCCTAATCTTGGAATCATCCTTATATTGAAGTAATAACTCTTCAATAGTGTATAAATTGTACTGAAGCAGATAGTCTTTTAGTTAAATCCAAGCTCAAGGTTTGATAATTGTAATAAGACTAGTCAATGACTTTAGTTGTTATAAGCTAATTATTTTTCCTCTAATTGATAGCATAGTTTAAAAAATTTATAAAGGAAATCATGATAGTAGGAAGCTAGGTTTTTTTTTCTTTCTACTTATCTCTTGACTAAGTTATTTACCAATGTTAAAATAATACTTGTAGTACAAGACACATAAGATAAGGAAGTAATAAATTACCATGGAAGACAATGGTTTTACTTCAGGTGATAACCTCAGTAATAAGTGAAGACATGGCAGAAAATAATTAAATAGGCCAAAAACCCTACAGTAATACAAGAATTCTTTTATCAGTCTTCACTTCACTCGATTTGCTTGTATATGTTTAAATCCTTATTATAGATATTATAACTCTATTTCTCTACTGTAATTTTTAAGGAATTGACAAGATAATTGTACATAATTTGTAACTGTAATAGACTAGAGAAGATGACATATCAGTAAGAACCACATGTATTTCTGCTAGCAAGAAATTAGTTGAATATACCTTAACTTAAGTTGAATGTTCTGTCTCTTTCTTCAAACCTTTTCGCATACGGCGAACATATAATAAATACTCTAGAATTATGAATTTGCAGTGCTACAACTTCTTACCTGTACATCTGTAAGAAAATCGAAAACCGTGCATTAGCTCGAAAGCTAAGTAAGCCCATTTATGCATGACAGTTCACCTTATGGTCACAAAAGGAACAAAAGTCAGTAAGCCGAAAAATATATGTTCATTAACTAAACATGCTAACTGATAAATTCAATAGCAAGCTGTTAACATATAACTAATTAATGTTAGTTAATCTGTTTAACTTAAACGTTTTGTAGATTTTAAAATTTTAATTTTTTTCAGACATTTTGGGGTTTTGACATGTGGTATCAGAGCATGGTTCAAACACTAGGCCTTGATGTGGCCCAATTACTTTCCGCAGAACAGTAAAAATAATATACTAACCTGTATTTTGTTTTATGTGAAAGGCAGAAAATTATTTTTTCTGAATCTAACAGGAAGGTATGGAGAACTTAGGAGAATATGCTGAGGAGGAATCTCCAAACACTGAGACCAGACAGATGTCCAAAGAACCTATGATTGAGGAGGTAACTGCTCACTCCTCAGAGTTGATGCAGACCATAAAGAGTTTAAAGATTGAAATAGAATCAGTCAAGAAGGGTAAAGAAAGAATTTTGAAGACTCAAGAGGAGTTAAATCAAATTCTGATAGAGAAATTTCAGACTGAAGGGAAAAACAGAAGGTCTGAATCTGAAGAAGTTAGCCATCAAAAAGGGTCCAAAAAGATGAAATTAGCTAAACCTGATAGCAGTTCATCATCAGAAGGAAGTAAGGAACAACAGAGCTATTACACTACTAGTGACAGTAGTGAGGCCGAGTTGTATAAGAGGAAGAAAAAGTACAGGCCTTATGAAGAGATTTCTGGGGAGTTCAAGAAAATAAAACCCCCAACTTTCAATGGAGAAACGAAAAAAGGAGAGGAGGGAGAATCCTGGTTATCCGGGATGAGAAAATACTTTCAGATTTATAATTATTCAAATTAGCTGAAGGCGAGAATGGCCATCTATAACCTTTCTGGAAAGGCAGATATATGGTGGCAAGATTTGAAAAGGGTCAAAGGGATCAAAGAAAAAGAGGTCAATTGGAGTACCTTTAAAAGGTACTTCAAGAAGAAGTTTCTGTCTGAACAATACTATGAAGAAAGGGCCAAGGAATTTTATGAGTTAAAGCTTGGGTCCATGACTATGAAGGACTTAAATAGTAATTTCTTAAGTCTGTTAAGATATGTGCCATATTTAGTTGATGAGAAACCTAAAGTACAGCGGTTTCTCAGTTGTTTACCATACCATATAAAGGACAGAATCGAACATGATAACCCCAAAACTCTGGAAGAAGCCATGCGAAAAGCTAATTTCTATTTTAAACAGAATAAAAATAAGGAAGGAATAGCCAATTGGAAGGCTAAAAAGAATGGTAATCAGTCTAAATTCAAGAAAAAGGAGTTTGTACCTCAGAAAATTTTTAGGAATAACAAGAACAGAAACCATTCTAATGGTAAGAACTTCCAGGGAAGCAAAAATGGTGCTTCTAATAATTCCAATAACTTCAAGGGCAGCAAGGAGGTTTCTAACAATCATGGAAATTTCACTAAGAATTTCGAAAGGAAGGAACCTGTTAAGTGTTGGGAGTGCAATGGCACACACTATGCTTCAGTTTTCCCAAACTGGAAGAAGCCAAACATCAACATTCATACAATACAAGATGAAATGACAGTCGGAGACTTTGCAAGGACTATGCCCCGAATCAATGCAGCATTGGAGAACCGCCAAGCTGATTACCAAACTTCCATGGTGGAAGTAGAAGGTATGGTTAACAAAACTCCTATAACTCTTTTGATAGATCCAGGTGCTAGCCTTAGTTATATTTCACCGCAAGTAGTAGGAAAGTGTAATCTGACTGTTTAAAAGTTTGATAACTCTTGGCTAGTTCAACTAGCCACATGGGCAAAAAGGAAGGTAAATTGTTATGTTAAGGAATGTGCTTTAGAGATGCATGATTTTAAAACTATTGTTAAATTAAATGTTTTGCCACTTGGCTCGTATGACATACTTATTGGTATGGACTGGTTAGAACAACACAGGGTAGTTTTAAATTGTTTTGATAAAACATTTACGTGTGTGAATAATAATGAACCACCAGTAATAGTTAAAGTTATTCCTAGGAAAACTGTAATCAGGCAGATTTCTGCCTTACAGCTCAAAAGAGCAGTCAGGAAAGGGTGTAAAGCCTATGCTGTAACTATTACAGATGAGGCGAGTAAATCTGAAAAAGATAAAAATAAAAATAGAGAATATACCTGTGTTAAATGAATTTATTGATGTTTTTCCGGAGGAAATTCCAGGATTACCTCCCAGGAGGGAACTGGATTTCACAATAGAGCTAGTACTAGGTGTTGTACCTAGCTCGAAGGCTCCGTACCGTATGAATATTCTGGAACTTAACGAATTAAAATCACAGTTAAAGGAATTAATCGATAAGAAATATATTCTTCCTAGTGTGTCTCCTTGGGGAGCACCAGTAATCTTTGTTAAAAAGAAAGACGGAACTATGTGACTTTGCATAGATTACCGTCAACTAAATAAAATGACAATTAAAAACAGATACCCATTGCCCCGCATAGATGATCTATTTGATCAGCTGGGTGGAGCTACGGTGTTCTCAAAGATAGACCTGAGATTAGGCTATCATTAGGTGAGAATTAAAGAAGAGGACATATTCAAGACAGCTTTCATAACTAGGTATGGACATTACGAATTTGTCGTAATGCCATTCGGGCTTACTAATGCCCCAGCCGTCTTTATGTGTCTAATGAATAACATAATGCATAAATATTTGGAAAAATTTGTTGTCGTATTCATCGATGACATCTTAATCTATTCTAAAAATGAAGAGGAACATAAGGAACATTTACGGATAGTCTTACAAGAACTGCGAGAGCAACAGCTCTTTGCGAAGTTCAGTAAGTGTGATTTCTTCAGGGATGAAATCCAGTACTTAGGTCACATGGTGACTAAAGAAGGGATTTCAGTTGATCCCGAAAATATCAGGGCAATTGAAGATTGGCCAGTGCCAAAAGACGTAACAGATGTTAGGTCTTTCATGGGAATCACCGGTTATTACCGAAGATTCATAGAAGGCTTTTCAAAAATAGCCAACCCAATCACTTCCTTGCAAAAGAAAGGAAAGAAATTCGATTGGAACTTAAAATGCGAAGAAAGCTTTAAGAAACTAAAAACTTTATTAACAACTGTGCCTATTCTAAGAATAGCAGATCCTAATCAGGATTTCATGGTTTGCACCGATGCTTGTAATGACGGTCTAGGTGGAGTGCTGACTCAAGATGGGCATGTCATTGCCTATGAGTCCGGGAAGCTAAAGATCCATGAAAAGAATTATGCCACATATGATTTAGAGCTGGATGTTGTTATTCATGCCTTAAAAATGTGGCGACACCACTTAATAGGTAGAAAGTTTACTCTAATGACTGATAATAAGGGTCTAAAATACCTTTTAGATTAGCCCAATTTAAATGCAAGGAAAGAAAGATGGTTAGCCTTCCTAAGTGAATACGATTTCGAAATTTAACACATAAAAGGAAAAGAAAATAAAGTAGCCGATGCTTTGAGCAGAAATGCAAAGCTAAATTTTACAACAGCAATCAGTACTTATAATTCTGATTTAAATGAACAGCTGACTGAAGCGATAAAATTGGATGAAATTTATCAAAAATTACAAGCTAAGGCTAAAGAAGAACCCACAGAAAGTTTAATTAAGGGTTATAGTCTAAATAAAGATGGATTTTTATTGTTTAAGGACAGACTGTATGTGCCAAATGTGTCTAAAGTTAAATTGCTGATTCTGGATGAAGTGCATAAAACCCCATATTCAGGGAATCCAGGCTACTAGAAGACTGTCACCATGTTGAGAAAAGATTATTTCTGGCCTAATATGAAATCTGAAGTAGCTGAGTATATAGCTAGATGTTTGGACTGTCAACAAGTGAAGAAAGAACATCAACATCCAGCTGGGTTGTTACAACCCTTGCCTATTCCTAGCTGCAAGTGGGAAATAATCATCTTAGATTTCATTACTGGATTACCCAGAAACCAAAATCAGAATGATTCAATTATGGTGGTAGTAGATAAATTAAGTAAAGCAGCACATTTTATTCCTGTTAAGACCACCTACAAAGCTGCAAATATAGCAGAAATTTTCTTAAAGGAGATTTTTCGATTACATGGTGTACCGAAGGTTATTATTTTAGACAGGGATCCTAAATTCACAGGGAATTTCTGGAAATCCTTATTCAAAGGATTAAACACAACACTGAATTTCAGCATTTCTTTCCATCCTCAGACGGACGGATAGACTGAAAGAGTAAATCAGGTGTTGGAAGATCTGTTAAGAATGTACGTCAAGGATCAACTAGGTAAGTGGGAGGATTACTTGCATTTAGCAGAATTTGCATACAATAACAACTATCAATCATCAGCTAAGTTCAATCCTTTTGAAATCTGTATGGGCATAAATGTAACACTCCTATCTCCTGGAATAATCCAGTAGATAGATTAGTGTTGGGACCCGAATTATTAAAAGAAACGGAACAGATTGTAAAACAAGTGCAGGAGAACTTGAAGGTTGCCCAGGATCGACAAAAGAGCCAAGCAGATTTGAAAAGAACTCCTAAAGAGTTCGAGGTGGGTGAGCATGTGTTCATAAAGGTAAGACCAAAAAAGAGCTCCCTAAGATTGGGGAGTTGTGCAAAATTAGCGCCACATTACTGTGGTCCGTTTGAAATATTATCTAGAATTGGTCAAGTTGCATATCAGCTAGCGTTACCACCTAATTTAAAAGTGCACAATGTTTTTCATATTTATGTTCTGAAAAAGTATGTTCATGATGCTACTCATGTGATTGATTGGAATGTTGTACAGGTAGAACCAGAAGGGGAAGGTCTGGTGGAACCGGACTGTATCCTCGGGAGGAGAGAAATTACTCTGAGGAACCACACAATTGGACAGCTGAAGGTGCAATGGAAGCACCTTAGTCCTGAAGAAGCTACCTGGGAACTGGAAAGTAAGATGCGGGAAGCATACCCGAATCTGTTCTAGGAGGTAGCAACGGATGAGGAATAAGTAACATCGAGGACGATGTTACATTTTAAGGGGGTGTGTATGTCACATACCCCAATTTTGTAAAATTATGTAAATTGTTTTATTATATTTCTGAGACATTATGTTAAACTTAATCCTAAGTAGGGATTGATGACTCAGCAGAGTCAACAGTAATGGAGTGTAATTCAGAATATTTTAATATTAATAAATAAATTGTGGAGACAATAGCATGGGAGAGCTGTTAAAAGAGGTTACTGGTCAAACTGGTGGATGGAACTAGGTGGAAAGGCAAAAGGACAAGTGGCAGCATCCTCAAACACTTCCTAAGTTGCAGGTGGCACCTTCCCTATATTTGGGGTCATGATTCCGCAAGAAAGTGGAATCAGAGCAGATGGCTCATTAAATCACAGTTAACCCAACAAAGACCTAGGCAATCTTTTAAAAAGTACTCAATGAAGAGAGCTGAGGCTGCTCAGATTTTATTCCAGAGAGAATTCATTCAGGTGAATGTTATTCAGGAATTTCATTGAGGAAAGAGGGAAAACAGTAAGGAAGTGTTCTGAGTGGATTGCTGCAGTAACTTGGTTTTAATTATAGCTTTTAACTGGGAGGACTTGTGGATAAGTTCTGTATTCATACTGAGTTTGAGGACTGGTATATGACATTGCTGCACCTAGTTCCAGCCAGGGAGACCAGAGCAAGCTCAAGGGACCTGAGAAGTCGCTGTCTGAGCGCTCTCTAGGAGTTGGTAGGGAGGAACGGCCTCCCATTACTGTTGTTGTCCACAGCCTAAAACAGGTTCTGTCAATTGTTTCTTTCTGTTTACTGAATATGAATGGATGCATGTTTTGTTTATTTTACTTGTCAGAGGAGTTAGTAGTTTCAGTAAAGTTAGTATCTCAGAATATCAGTAGTTAAATCTGTTAAAAATTACTGTGTTTTTCCACATCTGGGATCACCAGATCGTACTCCAGCACAGTATCTCGGTGTTGAGAAGTAGTATTCTTCTGAACCGAGTTTCCTAGTTTACTTGCAGTTACTATAAATGTTTTCATAAATTCATAAGTTATTTTCCTACAGTCTTAAAATCTATTCCTAGTACTGTATTGTTGTTTCCATTAGATTCTTCAGTAAGAATAGATATTAGAAGTTAGACTAGAATTTCATACTGTTTACTATAGTTCCATCCTTTGTTTTCAGATAGCTTCTTTACTAAAAATAAACTCAAGTAAGAAACCGGTATTATAATATCAGATATTATTGTTAACTATTCAGGACTGTAGGTAATATGTGTTTATAATGTTTATTCATTTCTTGTTATTATTTATTTTCATCTATTTTAGACTAAGTTTGTAAAGGTTATAGAGTTTTCATTCTTTTTCCGAATAGAAGTATGTTAATATTATGTTCTTATAGAACAATAATAAGTAAAACATTTACAACTAAGAAAATAAACTAATTACAGCAGAGTATTGATAGGATAGTATAAACTACAAAGAATTAAATAATAAATAGTATTCCAAATATTATAAAAATAAGCAAGGATAAACAAATGGAGAATCTATTACTTCAACTAAAAACAAGATTATTAATTCTGTATTAGTAATTATTATTGTAATAATAATGTTATACTGATATATATTATCCAATATAAACTTAAGCAAAATTAAATATTATTTAATTTATAAAATTGGAGTTAAAAGTACTCTTCTCTACAGGAAGCTAGACTTTTCCAAGACTTATTTAGTAAAATTAAATTAAAACATCAAATATAAGAACCTGTATGGTTAAAGGATATAAACCCTATTTATTTTACTTAACGAAGTTTTTCACTATAAGCAAACCATAGTATAACTCAGGTATTTAACCTGACAGCAACCTTATAAAAGATTATCATTTACTTAAAGTAACTCAGTTGTTTATATAAAATCAAAAGTAAATAACAGAACTGCTCATATAATCAGCTTAATCAATAGGGTGGTAATTTTTAATTTACCCACCGATACAACAGAATAGCATTATTATACTTAATATCAAATTTAAGAAACAATATTGTTCTCAAACTGTAAAAATAGGGTTTAACCCTGTAATATCTAGTTATTTCAAATAAATAATGATTATAAAAATAAGACAATAATTAACTAATGGCTGCATTGTAAAACAAAATTATAAGGCTATTCTAAGCCTGTACATTATATATTTCTTACACATACCGTAAACTAAGAATAATGCAATAATATAAATACAGATACAGATGAAGAAAATAGTATATCACATTATATTGGAGACAATGGGCAAACATCCAGCGTTTCAAAATTTACAGTAAAATGAGAAATCGAGGTCACAACCTCATCTACGGGCAGGCTTACAGCCCAATGCCACTGTACAATATTTCTTTTATAATATATATTAAACACAGATGAGAAACTATTAATTACAGCATCGGCCTAAGCCGTAACACCCTCACCTATCGTGAAGGGCTCCACCTATTAATTCTTAAAACAGTAGTCTTAAGACTTGAACAAAGTAGTAAGGGTTTCGGGCTTCTTAAGCCAACCCACGAAAGTTCCCTTTGAAAACCATAAGGAGGACCAGCCATGGTGTAACCAGGCTTACCGGTTTGCAGCTCGCTTGCCCAACCTTCTCACCAGTGGCCACGCCATGGAGTTGTAAGAACCTGCATTTGCAAGAAATAAAAACCTTTATAAGAATGCTGTAAATGTAAAAGGAAGATTTAAAATCTACATCGAACTGTAACAGTCCTTTTTTGAAACCCTTACCTGTTTCGTGGAGGAGGCACGATCGCTGGCATCCTTATAGCACAGCCAACAATGCAAGGAGATAGTACCTGTAAGGAGGTAAAAGGGAGTTTAACTCTCAAATTTACACAGAGTTTAAAGGCCGTGCACTCGGAACTTCAAAAACTGCAACCACAAAGAGTAAAACCCACTTAGAATATTATAACCTGTGTTAAAAAGAAGTTAACTCACAGCTAAGTAAAACCAGTATTGCAAAGGTTTGAGTTCCTATTTTCTTACCTGTTTGTTGAAGAAGCTTAACTGCTGATAACGGCATCTCCACTAATAACACAGAAAAGCATTACTACGGCCAGAAAGAATAGGAAGAGTAACTCCTAAACCATGCATAAGGTTTAAAGACTGTAAGTCCAACCATCGTAACCCTGGAGGAAATTTTTAACACTAGCAAGGGTTCGGTTCATTGTGCTGAAGAAGAAGATAGTGGAGAAAGCGAAGACTGCACCTCAATGTACAATGAATGGAGTAAGCCACGACCGGGAAACAAACACAGAGGATACTTCTCAGATGAGAGACCACGCTGAAATGCCCAGCACAGTCGTAGAGCGACCAGCGCTGAGGGAAAAGGATCAAATGAAGTTTAGGGTTATCAACCAAGGCTTATATCCATGTAGTGCTTGGTTGGAGTGTTGCCACCACAGTGGTTTAATATTTCACAAGAGTGGGTTTCATTGCATAGTCAACCAGCGTCTCGAGGGAGGAATGATTTCCCAAATCATTCGTTGCATAAAGTTTATCCCAAGTCGTGGAGCGTGAACCATAACCTACGCTGCATGCAAATGATGATAGTTTTATTACTCTCCACTATTATGTCAAACCATGAAAATCATAAGTAAATGGTGTAATGATATCATAGATTTATGAGCTCGATGTTTGGGAAGTATTCGATAAGAACCTTAACCTTGATTTTTATAGTTTGCACTCATTTGGAGGGTAGTTTATAGTATTATATATATTACAAATTATGAAGTGAATATTGGCACTCAAGTTATTATAAACTTTTCCCTTATGATGCAAGATGTTCTAAGTCCCTTATCAAGTAAAAAGAATATTAGCATAAGACCTTGGTTTTGAATAATGTAAGCTATGAAATCTTAGGGTCATCATATGAATTTTGTTCCTAACCTTGGAATCATCCTTATATTGAAGTAATAACTCTTCAATAGTGTATAAATTGTACTAAAGCAGATAGTCTTTTAGTTAAATCCAAGCTCAAGGTTTGTAAATTGTAATAAGACTAGTCAATGACTTTAGTTGTTATAAGCTAATTATTTTTCCTCTAATTGATAGCATAGTTTAAAAATATTATAAAGGAAAGCATGATAGTAGGAAGCTAGGTTTTTTTTTCTTTCTACTTATCTTTTGAATGAGTTATTTACCAATGTTAAAATAATACTTGTAGTACAAGACACATAAGATAAGGAAGTAATAAATTACCATGGAAGACGATGGTTTTACTTCAGGTGATAACCTCAGTAATAAGTGAAGACATGGCAGAAAATAATTAAATAGGCCAAAAACCCTGCAGTAATACAAGAAGTCTTTTATCAGTCTTCACTTCACTAGATTTGCTTGTATATGTTTAAATCCTTATTATAGATATTATAACTTTGTTTCTCTACTGTGATTCTTAAGGAATTGACAAGATAATTGTACATAATTTGTAACTGTAATAGACTAGAGAAGATGACATATCAGTAAGAACAACATGTATTTCTGCTAGCAAGAAATTAGTTGAATATACCTTAACTTAAGTTGAATGTTCTGTCTCTTTCTTCAAACCTTTTCGCATACGGAAAACATATAATAAATACTCTAGAATTATGAATTTGCAGCGCTACAACTTCTTACCTATACATCTGTAAGAAAAGCGGAAACCGTGCATTAGCTCGAAAGCTAAGTAAGCCCAGTTATTCATGACAGTTCACCTTATGGTCACAAAAGGAACAAAAGTCAGTAAGCCGAAAAATATATGTTCATTAACTAAACTTGCTAACTAATAAATTCAATAGCAAGCTGTTAACATATAACTAATTAATGTTAGTTAATATGTTTAACTTAAACATTTTGTAGATTTAAAAATTTTAAATTTTTTCGGAAATTTTGGGGTTTTGACAGAGGAAATTCAAAAACTCTTGGAAGCAGGATTTATATATCCTATTTCAAACAGCGAGTGGGTCTCCCTGCTCGTAATTGTACCCAATAGAAATGGTAAATGAAGAGTTTGTGTCGACTATAGGGAGCTAAACAAAGCCACACAAAAATACCATTTTCCCTTGCCCTTTATCGATCAAGTACTCGACACCTTATCAGGGAAGAAGTTCTTCTCCTTCCTGGATGGGTTTAGCAGGTACAATCAGATTCAAATTGCTCCTGAAGACCAAGATAAAACTACCTTCACCTGTCCTTGGGGAACGTTTTCTTACAGAGTGCTTCCCTTTGGTTTATGTAATGCACTAGAAACATTTCAAAGAGCTGTAATCGGCATATTTTCAGAATTAGTTAATGACAGTATAGAAATTTTTATGGATAATTTCACTCCTTATGGCAAAAATTTTGAAGAAGCATTGGAAAATTTGAAAAAGGTTTTAACTCGCTGTGAATAGACCCAGCTCTCTTTAAGCACTTAAAAGTGCCATATGATGATGAGTAAAGGAGTAGTATTGGGGCACTTCATCTCTGCTAATGGAATTAAGGTGGACCCCTCAAAAATCAAGGTAATAAAAAATATACCTACTCCTGCCACTCAAAAAGAAGTGTGAAGTTTCCTAGGGCATGCGGGATATTACTGAAGATTTATAGAAATTTTTTCCAAACTTTCCTCCCCTTTGTTTTCACTGTTGATGAAGGATGTGCAATTTGTTTGGAATGAAGAATGCCAGACAATGTTTGTTAATCTTAAGGAGAAGTTGTCCACATATCCTATATTAAGAGGACCCGATTGGACCCTACCCTTCCACATTTCTTCAAATTCTTCAGATACTGCTATTGGAGTAGTCTTAGGTCAGCAGGATGGACAAGTACCTTATGCAATTTATTATATTAGTAAAAACCTAGCCCCTGCTGAACTTAATTATACTGTCACTAAGAAGGAGTTCCTAGCTATTGTTTACTCCATTAACAAATTTCAACATTACATTACTGGATATCCTACATTTTTGCACACTAACCACTTTGCCATTAAATATATCATGAATAAACCTGTTACTAATTCCAGAGTGACTAGATGGCTCTTATTATTACAAGAATTTGATATTACCATCATAGATAAACCTGGAAAAGAAAATTTTGTTGCTGATTTTTTATCTCGTTTCATTAATAGTAATGATAATTTGCCTGTTGAGGACTCTTTTCCAGATGAACATTTATTTGCAGTTTCATCTCATTCTCCTTGGTATGCATATGTTGCCAATTACTTGGTTGCAAGAAAGCTTCTGGCACATATTTCCAAAAGATAAAAAAGGAAAATTATTCAGCAAAGTGCCAGGTACTGCTGGGTAAACGGTCATCTCTTTTACACAGCCTCTGATCTTGAGATTAGAAGATGTGTAAGAGAAGATGAAATCTTCCATATATTGAAGGCCTGCCATGATGAACCTTGTGGGGGACATTTTCCAGATAGAAGAACATGACACAAAGCATCGAGGATGGGCTATTATTGTCCTACTCTTTTCAGGGATGAAAAAATATATGTCCAGTCTTGTGATAGTTTCCAAAGGATGGGTCAGCCAAAAAGATTAGATCAAATGCCTCTACAACCACAATCAGTAATTGAACCCTTTGATATATGGGCTCTACATTTTGTTGGTCCTATCAACCCTCATTCCAAATAGAAATCTACATCTTGGTCTGTACCAATTATATGACAAAATGGGTAGAAGCTGTAGCTCTGGCGAAGGCTAATGACCAGGCTGTGATTGACTTCCTGTACAGTGAAATATTTACCCATTTTGGGGTACCTAAGGAAGTAGTTATGGATGGAGGACCACATTTTATGTCACATCAATTTGAAGCTCTATTACAAAAGTATCATGTTCATCCTCAGGTAGCTTCACCTTACCATCCCCAAGCCAATGGCCAGGTGGAAAGCACTAAAAAATTCATTGAAGCTATCCTCACTAAGATAGTCAAGAGCCATTGTAGATATTGGGCTGACAGACTTTCAAAAATGTTATGGGCATAGCACACCACTTTGCGTAACACCGCAGGTTTCTCTCCTTATGACTTAGTGTATGGGAAAAGTGCCATCTTCCCAATTGAATTCAAAATCAAGACCTTGAACATGGACATAGAGGTAAACTTGGATGTAACTGAAGCCTAGAAAAGAAGATTGAACCAACTGAATGAACTGGACTAGAATCGGTTAGCTGCAGTGGACCAAACAGTGTTAATTCAGCAACAGAGATCCAATTGGAATGACCGATTCATCAAAAAGAAGGTCTTTTGTGAGGGATACTAGGCACTATTATATGATTCCAGATTCAAAAGTGATTTCAAGGGAAAATTACACACAAGATGGTTGGGCCCATACCTAATAGACAGGGTATTTGATAACGGCACTATCTGCTTAGTAACTATAGATGAAAACCGTGCACCATTATTTTCCAATGGTCACAGGCTGCGACTGTACCGTAAACCCATTTCAAAGGATGCATTTATCTCACAAATTTTCGTTGATCCAGATTACCAGCTAGCGCAAGGGCAGGAATTTTTCTCTGCCTCCGTCAATCCTTAATTGATCATCGTAAATCGCATATGAATCATTGTACATAAATAAATGTTGTTTTTTTCTTTTTTTTGTTATGTTATCTTTTCTTTTGCACTTGATCTATTTTTCTGTTTTTTTTTCTAAAATGTGTAGGAAAGTGCCCAAGAGTGGTGGTCATATTGGGCTGGTCGACCAAATTCATTTTTCTATGACTTCCTGCACCAAATTTTTTTCCCTTAAATAAATTTGTCGCAGCTACGACACCCATTTTTCGGTAGCTACAACACTTTTTTTTGGCAGCTGCAACACCGTTCTTAGCAGCTGCAACACCGTTCTTGACAGCTGCAACACCATTCTCGGCAGCTGCAACACCGTTTCCAGTAGCTGCAGCACCATGCAACTCTGCCTTTTTTCGTTTCCACAGCTGCAACCTTGTTTTACTTGTTCCCACACATTTCGTTTCTCGCAGCTGTAGCATAGTCACTTTCCACCCATTAACATTATTTTATCCCTTTTTCCGGTAGTTGCGACATATTTTCCGACAACTGCGACATTTTTCTGGTAGCTGCGACATTTTTTCCGGTAGCTGCAACTCCGCTACATTTAGATGATTTTTCTATCATTGAACGCCGTGCCTCTGCTTTGTGTTCTGTATGGCCTGCAGCTATGACTCCTGTGTTATTAGTAGATCTTTTTTCAAAATAACAACTCCTCTAGCTATGGATCTAATTCCTGATGCCGGCAATTTGACTCATAATGTAATATTCATCATATTTCTGACCATTTTAACATGGTGGTTTTTTGTTCACCGATGGAAGAGGTTATTACAACACCCCTATAATAATGATTACAATTAATGACTGCACAGTGCACGAGTTCAACTTTTGCAACGACTGCAATCACATGCTCTATCATCCTCCAAAGGACATCCATCGCGCATTTTCGAAGGTATGTCTTTGATTAAGTATCAATATGATTTGACAATATCAGTCATACCTCCCTTTTATGCCCATTATTGCATTGATTAACTCTCTACTCGTGCGACGTAATGACCAATTATGCTACCTAATAACTGCCACCTTTCCCAATTTGGGATAAAATTTCAAATAATCCAGTGCACTGAAACTTTCCGAATTTTCCTAACTCTCCTCTCAGTTGTCCATGCATACTCTATGCTGTAACCTCCATTGTTGGAATCTATAATATAATTTCGAAGACAGAAACATGGGTATTCTGGCTCGTTATGAACATTCAAACACACGAGAACTTAGAAGAAATGCTGGAGTCTTTGCTATCTTTCAAGCCGCTGGTTGGACGGATTTTTTTGAACGCTTAAATGGATTTCACCATGAAGCATCTTTACAGTTCGCTTTGAATCTTACATAAACCCATTAAGAGGTTTGGGGATTGCGTATTGAAGTTTCTAAAGTCATAATGGCTAAAGGCACTGGTCTTCCTCAGGTAGGAAGAACTTGGTTTGGACGTCAAACCCCCGCTACTGCAGCAATACAATATTTTCTAATGGAATGGGAGTAAGTTCAAATGATGTGAAGAGGGATAGTGCTACAATCATTGCCACAGCCATGGAATCAAGCTGCTTTTTTTCTCAAGAAATACATCACCTGCGAAGGTAGGTACCAAATAGTCTATCAGTCTGAATTCCCTTTGCTCTCTCATCTCCATCACAGGCTTCTGTTAAACATTCCATATTATTTGCTTAATGATTTACATCACATGGCGGGGTTTGTTCGAGTTTCCAAACATCCACTCTCCTCACTGACCCACCATGGCCTCATTAAATTAATAATCTTAAGGACCCTTGCACAACACAATATAACCTAGGAGCAATTTACAGCCCAAGTTCAAGAACCCATTCCTTTTCCCGGTATTTCAATAGAAGAAGAGTATGTCCATTCACAGTTGGGGGGAAATGAATAACAACAGGAGGCTTAGAGCCCCTCCAATGTAGTTGAGGGCGGAGATGAGACTGGATCAGAGGATCAACCAGGGGTACAATCAGAACAATTAAGAGAAGATGTACATGAAAACCCTGTGGAAGAACTAAATAGTAGGGTATCTCTGATAGCAAAGGGTGAAACTGGAGCAGCATTAGATGCTGCGACAATTGAACCTGAAGATGAGAGAGCCATGGAAACAGAAGAAAATACTAAGTTTGTGACCATTGAATCCTAACCTGAATGGGGAGGAACCTTGATTGAGGAATAACATCCCGAGGAACAAGAAAATGTTGGAACTAGGAATATTCCTTCTACTTCAGCTGTGAATCCAGAAACTCCAGCACCACAATGAAAAAGGAGGAGATCAAAGGATGAAAAAAAGGATGAAATTAAGGTATCTCCACCAATAAGAAGGAAAAGAACCAGGTTAGTCACAGCAGCAGAAGTAGCAAGGGAAAGATGGGAAACCTTAGAAGCACAAATTGAGTTCCCCATTCTTAAACCTAGACCAATTGATGCCCCATGGGGGTCGATTAAAGAATAACCCCAAATTGAAGGAATTTTGTTCGAAAATAGGCTATTAAAAGAGGAATTACAAACAATCAGAAAGGAATTAGAAAATTGGAAAGAAGCATGCAGAAAATAGGGTGAAAGGAAGCTGCACACATTGGTTGAAGCTGCAGATCAAGTGGAAGGATCAGATCCTACCGAGCCTGGCAATGAGGGAGAAAGAGTGGTCTGTCCCACCTATGGAGAAATCTTTAAGGAATTAGGCTACAAGATTGTAATTCATGCCTTTACAACACAGCAGTCTGCACCTACAATTGAGGAAGGACAAGGAAAACCTTAGTTGAGAGATGATGGGACTCCCAAAGAGAAAATTCAGGAGAAGGAAGTTGCAGATGAACAAGATGCTGCTACACAAGAACCAACATCCTTGAATATTATTAATGGCGAGACTCCCAAAGAAGAACTGTAGGAGAAAAAAAATTTGATGAGAAGGTTGCTGTCACATAAGAACCATCATCCTTGAATAATATTGATATGGGAGGGGGTGAAAATCCCCAAGGAAATCTTCAAGAGGAGGAAGCTTCAGAGAAAGAAGATGCTGTCACACAAGAACCGACATCTTTAAATATTCTTGCTGAAATTGCCACTAACTCTGGGACAGAGGAACCAAGGGAGGAAGTTATTCCCGATTTTATGGATGAAGATTGCACTGTGACCATGAAATCCTCCCATGACGCAGAAATCATAGAAGTGGAACCACAAGAGCAAGGAAATTATGAGGTTAAACAAGATGCCGTCACATAAGAACCAGCATCTTTGAATGTTCTTTCTCACATGGCTGCCCAAATGAGGGGAGGAGAACAAGGAATTGAAGGCACTCTGGATTTTAATGAAGAATTTTGTACTACAACTCCATATTTGTCTCAGGACACAGAGATCCTAGAATTGGAATCACAACAATAGGGAGACTAAGAAGTAAATTAGGATGTTGTTATAAAAGAACCAACATCCCTGAAAATTGCAGTAGAAATTCAACAAGTGGATGTCATTCTTGATATGGATTGGGGTGAAAATGAACAAGTTCAATCACAACCCTCAGGTGATACTGAAAACCTTGAGGAATAGCTGCAAACTGAAGAAGACATCCAATCTCAGTAGCATGAGGAAAAAGAAGAACAAGGCACTATCACATGAGAACCAACGTCCTCACAGTAAGCTTCCAAAATTGCCAAGGAAGAACTATAGAAAGAAGATGCTATTACACAAGAACCAGCATCTCTAGGAGTGGTGGATGTTGTTGCTGAAGAAATTCCAGAAGAGGTTGTTGTCACACAAGAACCAGCACCACCAGAAATAGCTTCAGATGTGTAGGATGTCCAATGTGGCACATCAGGTGACAAAGGATGGACTGAAGCCTCCCAAAATTTCATTGACCTGGATTCTGACAAGGAGGAGCATCATGAAGAAGAAGCCCTGAACCCTACAACAAAAATTTCAATTTTGAGAATGGACATGAGAAAATGGAAGAGCCAGGTGGAGGAATACCAAGAAGGGATGGTTTCCCTTACTGAGCATAAAAATATTATCAGGAGACTGGAGGAAAAATGGGTAGAAGAATGTATGATCTAGAGACTTCAAGAAGAAGAGATACAAAGAAACTTAAGGGATCTTAAAAAGTTCCATTCTATGCAGAAGGAAAAAGAGCAAATGTATGCTCTTTCCCAAGAACTCCTGGGCACTAGGGTACCTTCTTCTTCTTACCCTCTCTTTCTATTTGAGCAATTTTTTTGGTTTAAGTTGAGAGTTGTGAAAGAAGGGAGGTCATTTGAGATAACAACATCAGCAAAATTCTTGGAAACATTTTTAAGAAGCAGTTTTGAAGATCAGAATTTGCTGTGTGAATTATATTTGCATGAGATGGCTTGTCCTCTGGACCACCATTCAAATCCTGTTCCTTTTTCAGGAGATGTTCAGTTGAGGGCCTTTGCTTCTTTTGTGAGAAATCATGCCAGTGGGAAAGGTATTTTCAAACCTTTTCTCACAATGAAGCTCACTCTAATCAGTGGGTTCGAAGTGAGCCTCAAAATCTTGGTATTTTTCTTGCTTGACACAGGAGTTTGCTCTTATGCCCCATCCAGACTTGGCACATAATGGAACTACAGGAGGAATTTATTTCTACCTATACCAACCATATTTCTATATACCAACAAGCAGCGTTGGAAGGAAGTAAGCACAGATGGCAAGTTGCCTCTCCTACTCTCAGGAGTAGAGACCCCTATTATTTTAGAAATTTTGAACAGGCACTTTCTAGGGTTGAGGGTTATGTTGGATGTATCAGGGAGTGTGGGGATAATTGGCTAGTCCTGAAACTTAAATTTTCCCTCATCTGGTGGCCAGTAAAACCATATAGGATGGATTTTTCACTGACCAAGGTATAGGAGTAACAATGTTGGAGATAATGGGTTTCCCATAGAGGGTTCACAGAAAAAGAAGGAACATCGGATTTCCCCTACAACTTCTCTTCTCTCCATGAACAGAGCATAGTGCAAGATTCAGATTCAAAATAATGGAGGTTATTGCATGAGGACATACAACAGGATAGTTGGGGAGAGATGTTGGGCCCAGAAATGGCCCTTTTTGACCATCCTTATTCACTCCTTTTTTCCCTATCCTACCCCATTGAGCATGCCAAATAAATGTTTTACCCTCACTCTACTCTTCAATCCACCAAGGTATGAATGGTTATTATCTTATTTTATTAATACTTATGATTGTGGTAATTAAATCTTTATATCTCTCAATATGCTAACATATGGTGGTTTATAAAGGTATTTTGAGGTATATAAACTGCAGGAAGATCTGGCTGAACAAGCTACAAAAAGGATGGGCATTCATTGCTCAAGATGATCACCATCCATCCTACCATTTCCTAAGGAATGAGGTCCTAGTGTATTATCCTGGGCAAAGATGTAAAAAGATAGCTTCAACAGAATGTGTCAGATTTGGAGGTCAATAGTGCATTGCTGATCGTGTATAGCTGTGATCTAAAGATATCATTACTCTTGGGTCGATTAATAGTTTCCCTATATTTCTTATCTTTCATCCTGCCATGTTTGTAACATCAGTTGTAATTTAGGGCACCTGAAGATTAGAGATCTTCATGGCTGCCCAATAATAGGGATAGGATGTTATGATTTACATTGTATAAATATGGAGAACTATTTAGAGCCAAGGGTTGAATCCATAGCCAACTCATTATATTAGCTGTGCCTAAGAGTTGTGTAATCGATCTGCCTTTTTAATACAAAGAGTTACTTCAAATCTAAGGGTTTTTAACGTGTGTTCATCCAGCATCTTTGTGTGAAGTCTGGGACTGCATTCCCACAAGGATTGTTGAGTTAGATTAGGCATTTTATTTATTCTGTCATGTGATGTTATGTTTAATTTCATTTCTCTATAGGAAGCTATGACAGTTGTGGATTGACAATGTGTTATTCATTGCGTCTCTTGGAAAGCTGTAGTGGCATGGTAAAACAGTCGACTGTGTAGATAATATTTCTTATGCAATTGTGTGGTAGCTGAATAGCCTTGTCCATCCTCAGACCCCTTAATTATTGTTTCCATAGATCCTTGAAAGTTGTTCCTTTGTTTTCATAATCGCAGAACTTTATTCCTGTACCTTGAATTCCTAGATTAGTTGCACTCAATTTCTGTACCTTGAATTTCTAGAAAGATCTAATTCCAATTTCTGTCTTTTGAATTTCTAGAGTAATTAAATCAAGATAGTTGGGTGAATTATTAGATGGATTGATAAATAGGACTTCATTTTCTATAAAATTAATTTAGATATGAATTCATGAAGCTTTCAATTTCTAGATCAAGAACAACAGAAGGTAATTGTGACTATATATTTTAGAAGGTAAACTAGATGAAGTGGATTCTTGGGATGAGCATAGCTGAACAGAGAATAGGATTGTTCATTTGCAGAAATTAAATGTTTAAGCATATATTGTGCATGTTATCCTTGAAATACAAGACTTCCCTGGGTTGACAATAAATATTGCACACTATGTATGTTAGCTGTAATTGACTTGCATATTGGGTGCCCAACAATATCCTTTGCCCCTCATTGATTATATGTTTGATCAGGTATGCAGAGTGATGATATTTTCAAAATAAGACTTGAGATCTCGATATCATCAAGTCAGAATTAAAAATGAATATATTTTTAAAACCGCTTTCATAACTAGATATGGGCACTATGAGTTTGTGGTTATGCCATTTAGGAAAACAAACGATCCAACAACTTCTATCTGTTTAATGAATAGTGTCTTAAGTAAATACTTAGATAAATTTGTAGTCATCTTCATAGATGACATATTAATTTAATCAAAAACCAAACAAGAACATGATGAACACTTGCAAATAATACTACAGGTTCTGAGAGAACATAAACCGTATGCTAAATTCAGTGAATGTGAATTCTATAAAGATAAAATACAGTATCTAGGTCACGTGATATCCAAGGAAGGAATATTAATAGACCCAGATAAGATAAAAGCAATAATTGATTGGCTAGTTCCCAAAGATGTAACGAATGTATGATCATTCATGGGAGTTACAGGTTATTACCAGAAATTCATAGAGGGATTCTTGAAGATTGCGAATCCCATAACATCATTACAGAAAAAGGGAAAATATTTTTCTGGGATAAAAAGCGTGAAGAAAGCTTTAATAAATTAAACGAACTGATAACTACTACACCTATACTAAAAATAGTAGATCCAAATAAAGATTTCGTTGTATGCACAAATGCATGCAATGAAGGTTTGGGTAAAGTATTAACGAAAGAAGGTCACATAATCACTTATGAATCAAGGAAGCTAAAAAAACATGAAAATAATTATGCAACTTATGATTTAGAGCTGGCATCCATAATTCATGCTCTAAAAATGTGGCGCCATCATCTAATTGGTAAAAGATTTCTATTGATGTCTTATAACATAAGTTTGAAGTATTTGTTTAATCAACAAAATCTGAACGCAAGGAAAGTTGGATGGTTGGATTTCCTTAGCGAATATGATTTCGAAATCAAACACATCAAAGGAAAGGAAAACAAAGTGGCCGATGCATTAAACCAAAATGCAATAACAAATTTTATAGTTACCATTAGCAGTTACAAAAAAGAATTAGATGATAAATTGGAAGAAGGAATAAACATAGACCCGAAATACCAGAATCTAAGAGAAAAAGTAACCAATAATGAATATGAAAATGTCAAAAAAGATTACAGTTTAAATGAAAAAGGATTAATTCTGTATAAAAATAGACTATATGTACCTAACATACTAGAAATTAAATTACTGATTTTGAATGAAGTACATAAAAGTCCTTATTCTGTACACCGGGGGTATCAAAAGATGATAACCATGTTAAGAAAGGATATTTTTGGCTTAATATGAAGAATGAAGTTGCTGAATATATAGCTAGGTGTATATAATGTCACCAAGTTAAAGCTAAGCATCAACATCAAACCGATCTTTTGCAATCATTGCTAATTCCAAATTGGAAATGGGAAGTTATCAGTCTTGATTTTATAACTGGATTTCCTAAAAATCAGAAAAAATGATTCTATAATGGTAGTGTTAGACAAACTAAGTAAGGAAACACACTTTATACTAGTTAAAACAACTCATAAGGATGCTAACATTCCTGATATATTTATGAAGGGAATTTTTCGGTTGCACGGAATTCTAAAGGTAATAATTTCTGACATAGATCCTAAGTTTACTGGTAATTTTTGGAAGTCATTGTTTAAAGGAATAGATACTAAATCAAATTTGATTTCTTCTTATCATCTAAAAATGGATGGACAAACATAAAGATTCAATCAATTACTAGAATGCATGTTATGAATGTATGTTAGAGACTATCCCAAGAAATTCATTGTTTAAAGGAATAGATACTAAATCAAATTTGAGTTCTTCTTATCATCTAAAAATGGATGGACAAACATAAAGATTCAATAAAGTACTAGAATACATGTTATGAATGTATGTTAGAGACTATCCCAAGAAATGAGAATATTATTTGCACTTAGTTGAATTTGTGTATAATAATCATTATCAAGCTTCAACTAAACTTAGTCCTTTGGAAATATTATATGGTAGGAAATGTAATAATCCCATTACATGGAGTAATATAGTTGACATATTGATGTTAGGACTTGACTTGTTAAAAGAACTAGAACTAACAGTGAAATAGGTACAAAGAAATTTGAAAACTACTCAAGATAGACAAAATAGTCGTGAAGACCTTAAAAGAACCCAGAAAGAATTCCAAGTAGGTGAGCATGTATTTGTTAAGGTAAAACCCTGAAAGAGATCCTTTAAGTTGGGGATTTGTGCTAAATTAGAACCTAGGTATTGTGGACCATTCGAAATATTGGCAAGAGTTGGACCAGTGGCATGTCAGTTAGCTTTTCCACCTAATCTTAGAATACATAATGTTTTTCATATTTCCATATTGAAAAGTATGTGCACGATGCTACTCATATGATCGAATGGAATGTTATTCAGGTAGAACCTGAAAGATGTTTTCAGGTGGAATCAAAATGTACTCTCGACAAAAGGGAAATTTTTCTCTGGAATCCCACCATTGGACACGTAAAGGTGCAATGGAAACACCTTAGTCCATATGAAGCAACTTGGGAATTGGAGAGTCATATGCAGGAGGCATATCCAAATCTATTCTAGGAAGACTCGGAATAAACTTAAGCAACATTGAGGATGATGTTGAACTTAAGGGGGTGTGTTTGTAACCCACCTAGAATTGAAAAATAAATATTTTTATTTATTTGAGAAAACATTATGTTAAAATTATTGTAAAGTTTTTATGACCAATTTGGTCAAGGATGACTATAATTGAATATTTATTTATTTAAATAATTAAATAGAAGAGACACCTATGCAAAGGAGATTGTTGAAAGAGTGTTCACTGGACCACTAGAAGGAATGAGAAGTTGCAGAAGGCTAATTGACAAGTGGCAACACTAGAATTTCACTTTCTAGCTGTTGCAAGAAGCAAAATCCCTAAAAAAGTGGCCATGTTCCATGAGAGGAGGAACTGAGTAGGTGGCTCATTTAATTTCAAAACTGACCAAATACCTAGGCCATCTTATAAATACCATCGAATTGAGCAAGAGGCTCACTACATTCTATTTCCAAGTGAATGAACCTTGTGATTGCTACAAACTGAAAATTTAAGCACACAAGGAATTTGATGAGGGGATAGCTGAAGTGAAATTGTTGAGTTAAGTCTTCTATTGAGTGCTAAGTTGCAGAGAGTTATGTGTGTGATATTATTCAACAATCTTCATCCTAGCAGTTCAGTGAATAGAATCAGGGGTCCTAAGTAAGTAATATAGGATGGTTCAAGAGATGGTTGGGTGGAACGGTCTCCTTTGGGTGTTTGTCCCCCTTTCTGCAAACTATCCAGGTTCTAAATTGTTCGTTATTTATCTTTGATTTTAATCTATATATATTTATTTTGTTTATACAGAATGTGTAGCATTTATAGAGTTTAATGGTAACTATTCTATATGGTATTTGTTCTGAAAACGAAAAGCTGTAGTTATTTTCCACTAGTACAAGTGATCAATTTTGCCATGGAAAAATGTGGCAATATCCACAGAAAAGCATGGATATTGCCACTTCTAACTGTTTTTTTCCCGTGGAAACAATTTCGTCGCAGTAGAGACGACCCCTAATTTGCGTCGCAAGAGCGACAATGTTCTATATTTCATTAAATGACTAAGCCGTCGCTATATCCACGCCTGGCCGTCTATGTCTCCACGCCTAGCCATCTCTGTATCCACACCAGGCCGTCGCTATATCCACGCCAAGCCGTCACTATATCCACGTCGGGCCGTCGCTGTATCCACGGCTGTGAAATTTTTAAAAAAATTGTCGTCACTGTATCCACGGCTATAACTGTTTAAAAAAAATATACAAATTCCATAAGACCAATTCCATGTGGAAGTAGGTCATAATCCTTTAATCAAGCCACTATCGATATTACTGTCATCCTTGCTGAATAGCTGGACCAAACATGATGCATTTAAGATCTGTTTGAGATATGTTACCACTACTTAAAATGTCTAACCATATAATGGTTGTCTATACTATATCATCTATGGCTTGTAAGTATAGTATTGATTCTTTAACACACATGTTTGATAAAACATCCCATCTACATTAATATCAATTGATTTAACTGACTAAAGTCCTCTACGCATAACATATCTAATCTGTGGGGTGCTAGTGCAATTGCCCCAGAGGGCTAGGAGGTAACACAATGGGAAGTTGCATATAAAAATCAAGTTGTTTATGGATTCAAAAACATATAGCCACAGCTACCAATGATAAAGTCGTTATGCTTACTTAACAACCTGCCCATCTCAATAGATTGAAACTTGTGGCACGTGATAATCCTACCATATCATTGAACCAGGATTGAGACAACAGAAGAACTGTTTTACTATATTCTACCTGATAAATAGTTCTCAGAATAGCAGTGGCAAAAAAATATCTACATTTTCTTGACTGTGAGAAACACAAAACTAAAGTAGGTAGATCATCCTATACCATACTGTACTTGTAGCTGGATGCCTAAAATGATGTAGGGTCAGGAAACATGCTATTACATCCATATGGATTGTAAAGAGGGGCTATCAAATGCACTTATTTGCTAATATGTTGTACTTAGAAAGCATAACCCTCAAACTAATAATTTGAAGTTGATCCAAAAATCCACAGTTGTAATTGAGGATTGCTGTCAAAATCATTAGAGTTCCCTAAGCAATGCAATTGATCCATTTGATTGGCATTACAACTTGCATGCAAATAAAGAGAAATCTAGTCTGTTGCAACCTAATTCTTAAGCTGATCATTCATATGTATGTTTTTAATAGAATCAATAGCCTATGGGCCAACAAGATTAACAGTATAAGAATATCCATATGAGACCTCACATATCCAAAAGACTGCATATTTTCATTTATTAACCATTTTATAAAGGGGCAAAATAGGATGGCCATCACCTTATGAACAACTGCACCCTTATAGTTTGTTTTCTTTGGGAATTCAAAACCATGGACCATGTGGAAAGAGAATAAAAATTAAAAACTCTGAAAGAAACCCTCTATGGCAATTGTAACACCAAACAGGGGGAATAGATCACCCCTAATTTGGACTGCTTACATGTACTATGGTCAGTAAGCATACCAAGTATTATGATATTTAGTAAATGGTGAAGGAGCTTGCAAAATGTTTAAATCATCTGCTCCAATATTTTGAAGAAAATAAAGCCTATGTTTTTTTTGGGGGGGGGGACGGGCAGTGGGGCTGGTGTTGGAATTAAAAGACTAGATTCTCTGCCTTGAATTTGATACTAGGAAAAACTATAGAAAAGGCATTCCATGGAGGAATCTACAGTTATTTCAAATGTTTCACAACTCGCCTTATACAAGGCCAAGCTGAAAGTATCTCTACAACACATAATAGGAAGTTGAAGTTATTCTGTTAAATCTTCATGAGGCGCTGTGTCCCATCAGCCAGGGGTGAAAACCTCATGTTCTGTGACTTTGTTAACAAGCATGCCTTTGTTAAATTCTGTCGATGTTGCTACAACAATTGCAATAAAGAATGTGGACCTCGTTTAAGGAAACAAGAGACAACTACTCAGACTAAGATAGGAAACATCATGAACAGTGTTGTTAGACTAAATATAACTTCATTCTCTCTAATACTTGTTTACTGTAGCAAACTCTATATATTGCAGTCCCAAAAGCATTTGACAAACTCCATAACATTAAGGTCATAGATGATATACTCTAAGCAAAGCCTTCTGTCAGCATAATGAAACAAGCAGTAGACTACATTAAATATGCTCTTGTCAATGAACATTAGAAAAAATATACTAAGAATATGAAAGTTTGTCATCAATACTAAATAGGGGTTCAAAATTCAGTGTATGAGCATCTACCTCGTAGCAGAGGCCTTACTGTTTGCCATAATTATTTCTCTTCCTCACCTTCGTCAAAAGACAATGCATGACTAATTTCATGCACAATTTCTCTTCTTAAAGGCTTACCAGCATCCCCCTTATCTATGGAATGTGTTTTGGTGATTCCATCTGATGCAAAGAATGATTTCTTTCCAACTCGATCTATTTCTCTTTTGATGCAGCCAGAATCTCTAGGGCTTTCTTCAGTAAATCTTACAGTTCTGATCTTTGGCAACTTCAGTTTATGCCGTTCTAGAGTGTCAGGAGCTGTAGTCCCGATGCAAAAGCAATAGTTTTCATTTCTGTCTTGAGCATGAACTTCCTCATTCACACCTGATATGTGTCTTCCCAAGGATTTAACTTGGCATAAATTAGATGAGTCAACAAAAGTATTTTTACTTGAAAATTCCTTGTCTTGATTTTTCATTTCTCTAAACCCGTCTCTAGCAGGTATGCCTGTTGTTTTACAATCTTTGGACAGCACACAGTGTGTCTTATTAGCTTCTAATATTGCTGCTACAGAACGTATAAGAGTTCTGGATCTCGACGTGGCAACAGATCTGCCAGGGTGTGTGTTTGTAACCAAGTAACTCGTTCCATTAGGGCCGCCAGCCACAACAAATCTTCTCTTACAATCTGTATTATCCACCCTATCTTTTACAGATTGTTGTTGAATCTATTACCAAACCATAGCAAGAAAATGATGGATCCAGAGACCTCTTGTCGGAGGTGGAAAGTAATTCAAAAAGCACCACTCCATAACTATAAACATGAGACCTTATCAGACACACTACATGTCACAGCATACTCTGAAGCAACATACCAAAAGTGCCAGATATATCTGTTGTTGCATGAGTTTCAGAGACTTCCAGGAACCTGTAAAACAAGTTTATGGTCACTTTATGCCTCTCCATATCAATTATGTGCCTGTATATTGCTAGCATCTGACAAATTTAATAAACACCTAGCCTGAAAATCACCGCATTAGTATTACCTTTAATTCCTTGCAGCAATTTTATCCCACTTTCCCCACCTGACCGTAGATATAGCTTGCTCTACAGTATGAATTTTGTGCACATTTAATGAAGAACAAAGCTCTGATCCATTCTTACTGTAATCTGAAGCAAGAATATGTTTAGACAGATCATTTCTTGTTATGAGAACTATACAATGAATTGTAAATTGCTTCCCATGCCTGTACAGAATCCATCTGGTGCACAACTTGGGAGGCATGTCGCAACTTTTCAAGGCCACATCCTAAGCGGGCTACTGTAGGCATTGCATGAGAAGATTCAACAGCACACTCTATTCCATCTCCGAAAGCTAAAAGTCCTGTACAAGCAATCTTGAGCTTTAAATTTCTTGATACATAAAATACTTCTGAGGAAAATGATAACTACATATAGCTGAACACAAACAAAATGTAAATACAGAACTCTGAAAGCAACAAAGAATCTAATGATACAAACGCAAGTTTAAGATGATATCTGGTCTTTATCAAAACCTGTATTCCACAAATGATAGATTCCCTTATTGTTGGAAGCTCAAGGATTTCATTACCTCTCCTCAAAATATTCATATGGTGCATCCTTTAGGATATCAGACAGGATTTCCTCTGCCTTGCCCAGGGCTATTTGAAGCTGGGACACGCTATCTATCATATCGTTCACCATAAGTTTCTGCCAATCAAGGGAAATGGATTAAAGCAAACAGCCCATTCACTAAATCAAGGTCAATTATATAAAGACTAGTTGTGCAGGTTCCCAAAATCTGATGTGACTTGAACAAAGTAATACTTCAGTCTAACTTTTAAGTCAGTTGAGTAAGCACTAGCAGAGGATTGATATTGTCCTACTCCTTCCCAGCGTTAGTGAGATTGGCCTTAATCTCAAATTTTGAGCTTATAGTTAATTGTGTCTTCTAGAAATGGAAGAAACTTGAATCCATGGAGAAGTTCTGGACATTCATGTGAAGGTTTATCCAAAACATTCAAAACTAGTGAAATTCCTTGTCTATCTGAGAAGAGAATGCTATTTCAAATACATTTCAAAACACAGAATTTTCCTTCCATGATATGAAGCACAGTATACATTCTGTAAATAACATCAAGTAGCACAAAGTATAATCTATATGGAAACTGACCAGATAACTCTTGTCCTGGACCTGCTTCATACCAAATGATTCTAGCCATGAGATAAAGATAATAACATGTAAAAGATTGCATTATTTTACCTCACCAGAGTAATTACACGTTTGCAGGAAATCTAGCAAGGGCTGCATGCTTTGTGCATCATGAAAAAGCCGGCATGACAGATGCCGGCTCAAAAAATGGACTCCATTGCCAATTGATGAGGGCCTTTCCATACGAGGGAATGATGCATTGAATGGCGCAAAGTCCAGTTCCAAGGCATAGTCACTCTTGGGCCTGTAGGTACATTACCACGAATACGCTCAGTTTTTCACATTGTGATAAAACAAAAGAAACAGGGTAGATAAGGACACTTCTATATGCATAATGCATCCTTTTCATCCAAGTATTAACCCCAAAAAGTTGTGTGTATCATCCATTCACAACACTAAACATCAATAAATCTTGTAAAACTGATATCAATGCCTCTTTTTGCTAGAACTTGAACATTATATGCATCTAAACACAAAACCAAAAAGATCAATATGCATTTGTAACTTTACTCTAAGCATACTTTTGTGCCCAGCACCTTAAAATGCAAAAGAGAAATGTGTTTTATTTGGTATCATTTTTACTTCTCCAAGAAGAAGACAGAAACATAATTGTTCCTACCATTCCTCATCCACGAGGCATTCCTTGAGTTTTAGGTATTCTAGTACTGTAATTTGCTCTATTGAAAGATCATTGGCATTGACACGAACATATTCCCAAACTCCAGGTTTTGTTCGTATAGCCAGACCAATAAAGGTTGGGACAATGACAACCTCCTGCTTAATGATATATCAAATATTAGCATCAATGATCAGATAGTAGATCACAGCCTTACACAAATAAATGGGAATGGACAAAACAATCATGAAAATGAAATTGATATACCTGTGTTGACTGTAACATACGACCAAACATCCCTTCTTGAATCTTATTCCTTTCGGCCGGATCACCTATTATTGTTGCAAGCTCGTTCATTAATTCTTGTATTTGTAGAATCATTTTGCCTTGTGAGACAAACCTGGGGCATTCATCACAGAATCCTTAAGAAAAGTAATGTACATAAAAGCTTCTCTTATCAGTATTCCTGTTGTTTGCCATTATTTGTTAACTAGGTTGGGCAATTTTTCATATAACTGCAATTCTTTGTAGGCCCAATATATACAAGGTATACTCAAGTGATATCAAATTTCATAGTGAACTCAAAGCTTTTTAAATATCTGATTCATGTATAGTAGATGTGACAAGCATGGCAGTGACCTACATACTTTTACTGTAATTTGCAAGATGATCCCCAATGAATAATTGTTTTACTCAATTTTGAATGCTCAAGGCTACAATGTTCTCTAAAAATGACTTCAAAATCTAATAACATGGTGAGTTAGGAGGTGTCATGGTATCTAGAAGTCTCACTCTTATTTTAAGACAAGTACTTGGGTTGTTAGTCACTACTAACATCCTGGAATTTATTTCCAAGTGTTTGTTGCATTTCAGAATCCTTACATTTATAATTTTATTTTATTCAAACACTTTCCTTTGGGATATTTACATATGCAATACATGTTCAAACTAAGCTAATTTAACATCAACCCCCTCAGATCTTTGTTCATCTACGAAATTAGTCAGCGTTTAGAGAAGCCCCCTGTCACCTTGAGAGTAGGTCAAAAGTGAGGGAAGTCAGCACTAAGGTGACAGTGGTAATTTCTTCTAGTGTTACTCCTTAGTAGCACTTGTGGGTTGGGACTTTCCCACTCAAGTGCTAAATCAAGCTGTAACACTACATAAACCTCCAAGGCTGTCAGTTCATGATATTATGACAGCACTAATTTTGAATATTGACTACCGATTGTTGGAAATCCTATGAAAAACACTTCCTTGAACATTTTCACAAAGCATGCTTTAACCTGTTACATGAACTTGTTATGAGGCATGCCTTATCCATCGAACTTGAAGAACACCTAGTAAATCAAGTTCTGAAGGTAGAGGATGGGAGGTTTGCTTATACTGATGGAATTCAACCTGCATTAAAAACTTTGAATCCAGCTCATCATCATCGTCATCGTTATTTCCTATCCCATCCAGGCTTCTAGATACACTATCGTCCAGCTCTTCTTTATATCCAGCCATGAAAGAGTCTTCATCTTCCATGTTTTCATAGCGCTCTGCACCGTCTGCAGGGGATTTCATATGAGATGCAATAGGGGATTCCCAAACCCCAAATCTTCCCAACACATCAATCACAGCTAATGCATTATCACTGGGCTTCCAGGCAACTGAAAAAATCGGATTGTCAAACCTTTGCCTATCAATATCCTGCCTCCTATCAGCATCCCAAACCATGACCTGCCGATCAGCCCCAGCTGTGGCAATGTACTTACCATTAAATGACCAGGCCAGAAAACAAATAGTATCTGAATTGCCACCTTTGAGGCTGAACAGCTTCTCTGCAGTATCCCTGTCATACATTGAAACCTCGCTCTTCCTTCCCGGAACAGTCAGCATCTCACCATCAGGATGCCAACTGATTTGATTTAAACTTGCTACTGGATTGGAATTTGTATTCGGTACAATTTTTTTCAATGTATGTACATTTTTCCCAGTTGAAAGCTGCCAATATATGACTGTGCCATCACTGTCTGCAGATGCCAAGAACTCGTTTTTGGGGTCGAAAGAAAGACTAGTAATAGGGCCATTGTGGCCCTTGAGCACCCTTTCAATGGAACTATCTATGGTGCTAATTATCTTAATGCCTTTATCATCCCCTGCAGCAGCCAGTAACTCACCGGACTTGTTAAAGGCCAGAGATCGTATAGAAAAAGTAAACCGTGTTACATTGCTCTGAAACTCACCCCCTGAAATAGAGAAGTTAATTTAGAATCAAATGCATGCCATAGAAGACAAAAAAACAATTTCTCCTAAATGGCCTATCTACAAACCCATCAGGAACAAATACATCACTATTCATATTTATAATTCTCTCCAAGATATTTTGGCCTACGAATAACTGAATTGTTCAATCATAAAACAAAACCCTAATAAAATGTCGATCAATTTTTCATATTTCTCACTTTTGATTCTGTAGATCATATAGGATGGGTAGATCTTACCTGGATAAGAGTAGAGCTTA
>LPNX010945961.1:660624-702447 GCA_001517045.1 Pseudotsuga menziesii
ATACAATAATGCCTTCAATCTCGACTTATTAACCTATCTACGAATACATCCAATTTTAAATGTTCAGCGCTTACAATGTTACGTTCCTTTTTTTACTTGAGCAAATCAATGCATAATTAAATCCTCCCATGGATATTGACTCTCAGTACAACACATTAGCTTATTTTGACCAAGGCATAGACCATACCACTTGGCACACTCAGAACAAGGATACATAACTCTTATGCATTGTCAAAGCAAGATAATTCCTTGCATACCTATGTACTTCATACTTGTTCAAGTGAAACTGAGATTCCATTAATCGGTGCATCAACATCAAAATATAATACTTTCAAGGCCAACATTTCTACCTCTAATGCAATGGGGATCATTGCTACTATGAGGGGACGATTGCTCCAAGCATTAATCTGAGTCTGAATCACTAAAGATGGATGGACTAACAATAGGCTCTTTGAAAAGACCCTTGTTTCTCATTGCACTCTCTTGAAGTACAACTCATTGCTAATATATAACATGTCACTAGAATTCTTCAACTAGACATCTGAGTGGAATCTCTAACGAATCATCATGTGCACTATCAATCCAACTCAACACTAGATTATTTCACATCATCGGTGCAATCTCATTGTTGGCAAGGTTGACACACCCACTAGGTTTAAGAACGGGGGCGATATAATCATGCAATACTCAATATGTAGTGGCATAATACATATGTACAATGCCCACACGGTTTTGTAGTGATTTGTGTTAACAAGATCAATCACTATTATAGTTGGTTTTTATTGTTGTTTTTATTACATGCATAGTATGGTCTATATAATTGGTACTTGTAACATGTTTCTATAAAATACCAAGAAATTATTCATTCTTATTTGTTTTCACTTGTTTATGTTTATGTTTACGGGAGCTCACCACCCCATCATGACTTGCCATTAGATTATGTAAATGCAACCATGGTAGAAAGTCAAGGCGTGGATACAGCGATGGCTCATCGTGGATACATCGACGGTTAAGAGTCCAGGCGTGGATACAACGACGACTAAGAGTCCATGCGTGGATACAGTGATGGCTAGGCGTGGATACAGCGATGCCTCATTCCTGTTACATCGGATTTTATACCAAAAAGTAAGAAACGTGGAAAACCTCCGTGGAAAAATCAGCGCTTTTATACTAGTGTTCTTATGTTAGTATAAATTTTTTTTTTGATGTAGTTTAATGTAATGGCTTCAATATCCATCATTATATTCATCGGTTATGATAACCAGTGATATTTAGACAATGCATTTCTTTTTCAGCTAGTATTATTTACATTATATCTATTTTAATTAGGATTGTTAAGTTCCAAACTAGAATTTGAATCCCCCTCTTATCACTTGGTATACCTAATATTTACTTACGCAGTATTATTTTATCATAATTTTCTTATCAATGTTAACTAAAATAGGGTTTAAAGAGTTAATTTCTAAGCTACTTTAGAACCTCATTTAAAACCTTACAGACTCGACATACTCTTATTTAAAAAAATTGATTTTCTATGTAAATATACATTACCATATTAAATAATAGTTAAGCATTTAGAATCAAAGTATTCCACTACAAACCTATGGAATACATTATTTTCACAGTACAGTTTTAGTATACTTTATATAATTATATATTAAAAACCCTAATGAATGCAAAATTCAACAAATCAAAGATGCAAACTTGTAACCCTCAACAGACAAAGAGTATATAAATTGAATTACAAATCTATAACATAACTAATATTACTTTGGCCTCATGACTTAAAAACCCTAGTTACAATTTATTGTAGACTAAGTAAATAAAACTAGGTTATCAGATTGAATCCTGCCAAGGGCTTCGACTATTTTGAAAAGAGTTACAAATACAGAGGCTGTATATCCCAACCGAATACAAGTAATTACTTCAAATGAAAATACTAAGTCTAAAATATTGACGGGGAACAACTTTGGTTTTAGGCTGATGACCATCTTAGTATTATTATCCACCAATTAAACATACATTAAAAACCTTAAAGAAGGAATCACAACCACCTTATGTATTCCACTTAAAGATTAACTATCTGAGCAGTGCTATCCACTCAAACATTTACCAACTTAGCAGAGGCCTCACGACCCTTTCTCAAAGCTAATCGAAACAGAGTAATGGCCTCACGACCGTAACTTTGCATGGATCCATTATTGCTTAAACTAAGTGTTGGAAAATAGACATGGCCCTTTGACCTTAAAAATATTTTAATACAAAACAAAAAACCACAGTTTTCCAAAGAAAAACATTGACTATGTATTTACAATAAAAACCTTACAGGAGTTTGACATAAAATTAAATATTTACAAGTCTTGGGATGATAGTCCAATGAATGTTAACATTCCCCAAAAGAATATTTTTGTATTTTAAAACCCATAACAACTAAGTAAACATATTATGGTCCTTCATCATCATGATGAGGATGATATTTCTTTTAAAAACTATTCTAAAATGTTGTAAGGACAAAATCCCAAAAGGTTACCCTTTTTCTACTCAACAACATGAGAATGCATAAATAGTATTCAATCAAGAAGCTACAAGCCACAAAACCCCCGAGCCACATTTCCAAAATGAGCAAGAAGAGCAAGTACTGGTATTACCGATGTGGTGTTCTTTTTCCTTGTGAAGAAAAACCTACCCTCCAACCACAATCCATGAAAACATCATCTACAAGATAATAATCTAGAGGTCAAAACTATCTTATGACATGAATAGAAGAAACAAAAATCTTGAAACAATTTCCAAAAGTAATTACCTCCCAGAGAGTCAACTTTGATGAAGGTGGTTACCAAACACGCCACAGTAAAACTCAAATTACCAACAAATAGTGCAATTGACATACAAGTTCAAGAACATGGTTAATGCATTCATAAAATTGAGGTATTGTGATTTGAGGAAGGGCCGAGAGTTTGTTTTACCCCACCAACAACCTCAATGCTCACGCCGAGAACTGCAAATCCAAAGAACTATGGATCTCCCATAGGGAAAGAACCAAAATAATACATCATGGAAGAGTTTTCTGAAAGGAGTTAAACCCTTTGGGTTTTTCAATGGGACTAGCATGCTTCCCGACTAGAGAATTTAAGCCATCACATGGCTTGTACATTGCCACATTAAATCAAGAACCTTAACATCAAATCACATTAGTTCCAAGCTTTTTGCTTCATCGACGATGCCATAACCTTTACTTCACCTATTTATCTAAGGTAAGAACAAACCTTATGATCGTTCTTAGATTTTAACATTTACGCTAGCATTATATTAGGATCTTTAACTAAGAGAATAAAAAGCACAACAATCAAACACAAGAGACAATGAACAAAGTGTTTTTCCTCAGGGAAACCATAAATGGAGAAAACCCCACAACTTCCTCAGAGATAGAATCAGCACCAAAAGTAAAACCCCAAAATAGTAAGATGATCTCTCGACAGCAGTAGCCTCTTTCTTTCTAGCCCCAGCAACTTCTTCTCCCTCAGCTATGTGCTACAACTGAGTGTGAGTGAGTGTGTGATAAATAGAGAGACCCACTCTCTATTTATACTAATTCTCGACTTGACAATGACTCACTAGGGCCGACTTCACTAGGTGAGTCTAACAACCCTAGGGCCCTAGAATTGCAAGGACTTTAACCCTTGAACAATAGGAGGGTTACCCACATTGACTTGACATGAATTTTTACATTATAGAAACTCTCGATTGGAACATTGGGGCATGACATGACTCAATTACATTACAAACACTTCTTGAAATAAACAGTGGGGTATGATACATAATAAATACAAGTGAATACATTCCAAAGTTACAATTACGTCTACACTCCCTCTTAACTAGGAAGGTATTCTCTCGACACAATTTATTAGAACAAGTATTCTTCTCTGTATCATCTGGATCGTCATCGAGTCCTCATCATCTTTAGGTCATGTTCATCTTCAAGTCATCTTCATCTTCAAGTCATCTTCATCTGGATCTGTATCATCACTCGATCTGGATCATCATCACTAGATCTGGATCATCACTGGATCTGGATCATCTCTAGTTCTAGAAAATCTCTGTTGGATCATCATCACGGGTGCTATCTCTTTATTCTTCTCATCATAGGAAGTTCTACAAAGCCATCCCTTTTTCATGCTAGTTGTAGGTCTAGCCTCCATGTAGGTCTTTTACAACACTTATATCTTACCCTAAGTCAGAATGGCTCTCCCAACACTTATATCTGATCATGTAGGAACCAATCCTATAATCACATCGTAAAGGCATGCCCAGCACTAACATCTGACCATGTGGGAACACATCCCACAACCCTGTCAGAAAGGCCCAACACTCACATCTGAGAACCAATGTCAGAAAGGCCAAACATTTACATTTGACCATGTGAGGAACCAATCCTCCATGCCGAAAGGGCTCTGCACTTACATCTGATCATTGTAGGAACCAATCCTACAATTTCCTTAGAATGGCTCTACACTTACATCTAATCATTGTAGGAACCAATCCTACAATCACCTCAGAATGGCTCTCCACTCACATCTGATCATGCAGGAACCAATTCTATAGTCACATCAGAATGGCCCTCAGTCCCAGACTAAGATTTCCTGGTAACTGACCAGGTTCATCCATTCCAAGAATGGCATTCAGTGTTTATATCCGATCATGTAGGAACCAATCCTACAGTCACATCAGAATGGCTCAGCACTCACATCTGACATGGAAGGAACCAATATTCTCACCATGACAGAATGGCTCAGCCCTTACATCTGACCATTGAAGGAACCAATCCTCTCACCATTTCAGAATGGCTCACAGACTCATCACTTCCCTTTGGAGGGAACCTCGATCTGGAGAACACCAAGCTTCTCCCTGAAGTACTCAAACTTCACTCTAGCTAATGGCTTTGTCAACATATCAGCTATCTATTTGTCTGTCGCAACATACTGGAGCTTGACTGCTCCCCTCTACACCATATCCCTGATATAGTGATACTTGATCTCGATATGATTCAACTTGTCATGGAACACCAGGTTCTCCAACAACTTCACACAAATCTGGGTGTCATAATGTATACAAGTAGCATCCAACGGGAGATCAAATAAATCAAACGATAGCTTCCTCAGCCATACTCCCTCACAACTAGCTAAACAAGTTGTGACATACTCTGCTTCAGCTGTACTCAATGCCACACATGATTTCTTCCTGCTAAACCAAGATATCACACCTAGTCCCATACTGAAGCAACACCGTGAAGTGCTCTTCCTATCGATGGCACTGCTTGCCCAATCTAAATCAACATAACCCTCTAGGTTAATATTTTGATTCACCTCATACTTGAGCCCATAATCAACTGTACCCCTCAGGTACCTCAGAATATGCTTTGCAGCAATCAAGTGAACATGTCTCAGATCTGTCAGGAATTGGCTCAAGGTGTTCACGGGAAAGCAAATATATGGTCTCGTGTTCATCAGGTACATTAAGCACCCAATCATCTGACGATACATCATAGTATCAACCACTTTTGATGAATCATCATTCAATAGCTTCAGGTTCGATTCCACAGGTGTGGTCATAGCCTTGCAGTCCATCATCCCAAACCTCTTCAGGATATCTACTGCATACTTCCCTTGTCCGAGGGAGATTCCATCTACATTCTGCCACACCTCCATGCTGAGAAAACAGTGCATCATACCTAATTCCTTCATTTCAAACTCCGCAGCAAGCTTCCTCTTCATATCAACAATCAACCCATCCATACCTGCTACAAACAAATCATCTACATACAGTAGGAGTATCACTGAGTTACCATCTTCAACCTTGTAGTAAAGGTTGGAATCTTCTTTACTTTTGGTACAGCCCAAACTAGATAGAAAGCCATCAATTCTAATGTACCATGTCCTGGGTGCCTGTTTCAAACCATACAGGGATTTCTTTAATATACACACATGAGACTCCCTGTCATGTGTCTCAAAATTGAGTGGCTGCTCTACATACGCTTCCTCTTCCACTACACCATTCATAAAAGCAGTCTTGACATCCATTTGGTGTATCTTCCATTTCATTACTGCAGCCAAAGCAAGAACTAATCTGATGGAAGTGTATCTGGCTATAGGTGCAAAGGTTTCTTCATAATCTATTCCTTCTTTCTATGAGAAGCCACGAGCCACGAATCTTGCTTTATATTTCTCTATGTTCCCATCTACAACAAGCTTGATCTTGTAGATCCATTTGGAAGTTACAACAAACTTCCCCTCTGGTCTTGGGAAAACATCCCAAACATCATTCTTCATGATCGATTGATACCTTTGATCATAGCATCCTTCCATTCTTTCCTTTCTGTAGCTTCTTCATAGTTGGAAGGTTCTTTATTGATAAAGTCACATAATAAAGCTACATACCCGGATCAGGACCTAGTCCTCTTTCTTTCTTTGTTATTCTCTTCTAGAGCCCCATATCTTTCTGCACCTTGAATAACTTCTCATACCCAAGCAGGTTTCCTTTTGTGAGGATTCTTCTCTTGAGGTGCATCTATAGGTTCTTGAGGTTCTTCAAATTCTCAATCTTCTTCTTGATTTTCTTCGTTCATGGTTGTGTCATGAATTCTGGGTGCTTCTGATTCTTCAGGATCTTCAGCATGTCTCTTTGTGGATTTGTTGTAAGCTGAATCTTCATCAAATGTTATGTCCATGCTGATGTCAATCTTCTTGAGGCCTGGGAAGTATATTCTGTAAGCCTTCAAGATTTTAGAGTATCCCACAAATATACCCTTCTTTCCTGAAGGATCTATCTTTGTCCTCTTTTCTTCTGGAATGTGTATGTATACTGGACAGCCGAATATTCTAAGATGGCTGACTTCTGGTTTCTTTCCGGAAAATACTTCTTCAGGTGTCTTGTTATCAAGTACTCTGTGTGGAGTACGGTTCTGTACATACACCGTTGTTCTGGAAGCTTCCTCCCATAGATGCATGGGAAGATCTTGATCATGAAGCATTGCTCTTGTAGCTTCCATGATCGTTCTATTCTTCCTTTCTACAACCCCATTCTGTTGTGGACTATATAGAGTTGATAACTCCCTCTTAATCCCTGAATATTTGCATAACTATTTGAATTCATTTGATGTGAATTCTCCACCATTATCTGATTGAAAGGTCTTGATCTTCTTTTCTGTGTGGTTCTCGATCAAGGCTTTGAATTCCTTGAACTTGCTGAAAACTTCATCTTTGTTCTTCATAAAGTATATCCATGTCTTCCTAGAAAAATCATCATTAAAAGAAACATAGTATACATACCCACTTAAATAACTAGATGACATTGGACCGCATACATCGGAGTGAATGATTTCCAAGATTCCTTTTGCTTTGCTTTCGCTACTTGGAAATGTCTTCTTTGTGTTCTTTCCTTTCGCACATCCTTTGCAAACTGCTTCATGTTTTGCTTGAATTTTTGGAAGACCTTCAATAGATTTGCTTGCAAGTGGTAGTGCTCTGTAGTACACATGTGCAAGCCTTCTATGCCAAAGTTCATTTGGATTTACTGTGTCATGGACCAAAGCTTGTTCTGGATGGGCCTTCAATTTGTATAATCCTCCTTCTTGTTCTCCAATTACTACTGCATCGTCAATAGTCTTTCCTCTTGGCCACATGAGGACTTGGCCATCTACAAATGCAACCCTCATGCCTTTTGCATCCAGTGTCGATATGGAGAGAAGATTCTTCTTTAGTACTGGTACAAACAAGACATCCTTCATTTTCATAGACTTTCTAGAGTCTAGCTTGTAGGAGTATTCACCACTACCTTTTATGGGATATTGGTAGTCATCCCCAAGTTTCACCTTATGGGGTGAATTATGTTCGGATAGTTTCTCAAAATATTCCTTGAATCCTGTCATGTGTTTGGAAGCCCCACTATCAATAATCCAATCTTTGCTTCCATGAGTGATAGTTCCCGTGAGAGCAGAGATCAGAACATATTCTTCATCACTTGAAGAGTCTTCACTTTCTTGTTTTTCTTTCTTCCTGGGAGGATCATCATCCTCATCTATGTGAGCATGATGTCTTCTTTTGGAGTTCTTATTCTTCTTGGATCCACTCTTATTCATGGGACAATTTCTAGAAAAGTGTCCTCTTTCACCACATGTATAACATTTGAGTTTAGATGGATCCCTTTTTACAAAATTATCTTTCTGATGAGAATGTTTACCTTGGTGATGATGATTTTCCATTCTGCCTTTATTGGAGTGTACTATGAGAGCTTGATCTTCACTTCCCATCTTTTCTTCTCGAGCTACTATTCGAGCTTCTTCTTGTGAACATTCTTCCCACAGTCTACTGACCTTGATTAGCTTCTTCCTAGCACAGATTCCTTGGTTTAAATAATCCCATGCCCTAGGGAGACCATTCAAGGTTGTCATCACAATTTTTGCATTCTCCACTTCTTCATCCACTGCTTCAAGTTGTTCTTTGTTCTGGGAGACCCTTGTGAAGTATGACTGGATGGTCTCCTCATTCTGGATCTTTACATTCTTCAACTGGTTCCTTAGAGTCATCTTTCAGTTTATGTTCTTCCCTTTAAACAGTTTGGTTAGGGAATCAAACATAGCTTTAGGTGTCTTGAGGGAGGAAACATGTGGTATGAGGTGATCCTTGATTGAATCAACAATAATCCTCTTTTCCATAACCAACTTCTTCTTATGTAATGCCTTAGCCTCATCTTCCTCTAGAACTGGAACTTCCTCATTGATGTAGGAGTCCAACACATTTTCTTTCAGGACCAAGGAGATCATATACTTCTAGGCTCGGAATTTATCAGCGCCCTCAATATTTTCATCAAGCTTGGTATGATGAGACATCTTAAATGAGAACCTCAAATGGAAATACAAAATATTTAGATCTTACCAGGTCAATATGTCGGATCTGGATTTGGAGTTGAATTTCTACAGTGCTAGTTTAGGAGCAGATTGGGGTTTGAATTTCCTAGAGTTTTTTCCAACCAATTGATTTGATATTGATTTATAAATTTTGATTTTGAGGAGGATATCAATCCAGGCTTGGGATCACTCAAAAATTCCACTTCTGTGGAAATCCCTAATTTTCGGCAGCAGTGTCGGGTCCAAAACTGAAAAAGCTCAGAATCAGATTCTGTTTCGACAAAAAGATATGCCCTAGGGAGGAGAGTCATCCCAACCTTATTTTGCTAAAAATATATGGAGAGAGATCCAAAAATTAGGAATCCCTAGTTCCCACAGTTGCATAGTGTCTTCTTCTCAGGTTAGCTCTGATACCATGTTAGATTTTAACATTTAAGCTAGCATTATATTAGGATCTTTAACTGAGAGAATAACAAGAACAACAATCAAACATAAGAGATAATGAACACAGTTTTTTTTCTCAGGGGAACCATAAATGGAGAAAACCCTGCAACTTCCTCAAAGATAGAATCAACACCAAAAGTAAAACCCCAAAATAGTAAGATGATCTCCCAACAGCAGTAGCCTCTTTCTTTCTTGCCCCATCAACTTCTTCTCCCTCAACTATGCACTACAACTGAGTGTGAGTGAGTGTGTGATAAATAGAGAGACTCACTCTCTATTTATACTAATTCTTGACTTGACAATGACTCACTAGGGCTGACTTCACTAGGTGAGTCTAACAACCCTAGGGCCCCGGAGCTGCAGGGACTTTAACCCTTAAACAATAGGAGGGTTACCCACATTGACTTGGCATGACTTTTTTACATTATAGAAACTCCCGATCGGAACATCGGGGCATGACATGACTCAATTTCATTACAAACACTTCCTAGAATAAACATCGAGGTACAATACATAAGAAATACAAGTGAATACATTCCGAAGTTACAATTACATCAACAATGGGCATTGCCTCTTCCCACTTCATGAAGTAATCCACAATGACAATGATGTATTTGTGCCCCCCAGCCGAATCAGCGTTACACGTCACATAATATATCCCCCACTTGGTGAAGGGGCCCACGGATATGACGGGAAATAACGGAGCAGGATGTGACCGCATATTTCTAGTGTAAAGCTGACAAGGATGACAGCGCTTCATGGATTCCACACAATATTTAAATATCATGGGCCAGAAATAACTGGCATGTAAGATATTCTGGGCCGTTGCTAACCCAGATAAATGACCCCCACATGCTCCACTATGGGCATCATTTAGGACAATTTCAGCCTCTTTGTGGGTAAGACACTGATGCAAAACAGATTCTACCCCTCTATGATATAAAGTATCTCCAATAATGAGGTGATTTTTTGCATGTAGGCGTAATTTGCGTCGTTCTTCCCGTGAAAAGGTTGTAGGGAACTTCATAGTCTTGATATAGACAAGTATATCTCCTTACCAGGGGTCAGAGGTGGAAATCAAGAAGACGTGCTCATCTGGGAATGGGTCTTATTCAATGGCTACATCTTCTTCAATAAGAAATTCTATAGTGAGTTCTACAAAAACCAAGGATTTTTTGGATTTGGCGAATTGGAAATCCAAGTCAAACTCCTGGATAATGACTATCCATTTATTGAATTTTCCTCCAACTATCTGTCAAGACAAAACATATTGGAAAGGATTAACATCCGCCACTACTGTCGTATTCCTTAGTAAGATGCAGTGATGCAACCTCTGAACAACATACATAACTACTAATGCCAACTTTTCAACGTGGGAATACCTAAGTTTAGGGCCAGCTAAAGCATGACTAATATAGTAGATGACATGCTCTTGGAGCTCATCATCTTCTTGGACTAGTACTACCCCTATGGTCGACTCAAATGCGGCCAGATACAATATAAAATCATGAGAGTAATCTGGCAAACGCAATAAGGGTGCCAACAACAAAGCTTTCTTTAATGCCTCAAACGCAAGTTGTGCGGTTTCATCCCAAACAAATGGGGTGTCTTGCTTCAACAGGTGCATGAAACCTTTGGTGATCTTGGCATATTTCATGATAAAATGTCAGAGAATGTTGGACTTCCCTTGTAGGCTTTGAAGCTTCCTCATGGAACGAGGAGGAGGAAAATTTACTATGGCCTCAACTTTCAAGGGATCCACCTAAATACCTTTGCTAAAAACAATGAAACCAAGAAGCCTACCTGAATCGACTCAGAAAACACATTTGTGGGGATTCAAATGTATTTTATAATGTCTACATCTTTCAAATATTAAACACAAGTGATCTGGGTGATCAACCCTCTTTCGAGAATGTGCCGACAAATCAGCTAGGTATGGTTCGACAATAGACTTGATGTCATGAAAAGAAAAATTAATTGCTCGTTGAAAGGTAGCCCCTGCATTTTTCAATCCAAAGGGAACTTTCTTGTACACAAATGTACCTGAAGGACAAATGAAAGTTGTTTTATGTTCATATTCTAGTTTGATTTGAATCTGATTATACTCAGAGAAACCATCCATAAACGAAAAATACTTCACTCCCTGCACAAGCATCAATGGTTTGATCTATGAATGGTGTAGAGTAGTTATCCTTAAGACAAGGTTTGTTTAAATCACGGAAGTGAATACAGACATGTATCATCCCTTTCTTTTTGTCAATAGGAACAGGGTTGGATACCCATTCTGTCAAAGCTATAGGGTAAATGAAATCGGCTTTCAGCAGCTTTTCAACATCAACCTTGATAGCTACCGCTTTACACAGATTGATAGCTCTAAGTTTTTTTTGAATTAGTTTGGCATCAGGATAGGTTCATATTTCATGTTCGACTATCGATGGATCTATGCTTAGAATATCCTCATATGACCAGACAAACACGTCATGGAATTCCTTAAATAAGGTTATATAGATAGCAATCTCCTCCGGAGAGCAGTTTGCACCGATATATACATTTTCCACAACATTTGGGTTTGCAGAGATGTTGATAGGAATAGTAACAAAAATGTTTGCCATATTCCTCTTGAAAATTATTCTCTCCCTTGGTAAGGGATTGATTGGTATATCAGCATCACCTGCCAGTCTCATATGGAAATCTTGGTTTTCAATCCTACTTAATTCTAGAAGAAAATAGGATCGATGATGAAGATATTCATAGATCTTATCTCATCCACACATAGCTTCCAAAATGGTTTCGTCAGATGGAAAAACCATGTCTAAGCAATCTTCAGTATGCAAAGAGTTCTCTTCCCAAGCAGGCATATAGGCTTCTTCTAGCTCCTCTGAGACTGTGAGAGGAACCGAAATGGGATCAACAGTGCTATGAATGATATATTGATAAGGTACTTCCTCTAACGATAAGGGCACTTCAGGTTCATGACGGGAAGGAAGAACCCAAGGGTCCATTCTATCGACAACTGTTGCAATAGTCTTCCCTACCCTAGTAGAACCTAAGTAATTAATTGGAGCTAGAAAATCAAATGTGCCCATCAATGATGAATACATTCCATCCCCTAAGCTCTCTGAAGCAGGTTTAACTTGATCAACCAATGGCATAGTGGACTCATTAGTTTCCATGTGGCCTTTCTGAGTAAAACTAAGTTGATCTACAGTAACCAACTTCCCTTCGTGTGGAAACACTACTACCCAAAGAATGGTTGATGCAATAGAATACATGGCATAAGTCCAACTTCTCCCCAGAAGCAAGTTATAATCCAATGGTGCATCAATCACCTCTACCTCAATAGACACTTCCTTCCCTGCCAACTTTATTTCGAAAGCTGGTAGGATACCTTGTGGATGAAATGACCTTTCATCGAAAGCAGTAAGTAGGGTGTTCAATGGAACTAGCTCTAAAGATCCAAGAGACTTCTAGCGAGACAAGGACATGATAGATGTGGAAGCGCCCTCATCAACAACTTCCCTTCCAATGGTTTTTTCACCATGGATGACATCTATGGATAAGGCCACATGATATGGTAGGAAAATTTTCACGTCAGACAAATTAAACTTTTCCATGAGGCTCGATGAGTCCATACTACCTAAGGCTGCTAAGAGTCCATCTCACTAGGAGAGACAACTCTGTAACACCTATAAAGCCAACATCGTGCAAGGGGTTTGTGTTAAATATTCAACTATAGAGTAATGAGTTGCAGCCCTAACATTAGGATTGTGTAATGTTTTCTTGAATATTTCTTTTGGTATCTTGGGCATAGTTTCGATAGGTTTTTCAATTGTGAGAGGGTTAGAAGTTTCACCTATATAATTACCCTTCTATGGATTCATTGTCTCATAGTTCTTGTTCCTAGTCTAGACTAATGTCTGGGATCAAACCATGTTGATATAATTTGGGTCAGGGGCATTTGGAGTGCCCCTTGCTTCATTAGAAGTTGAAGCAGAATTCTGTCCTTGGGGAAAAGGATCCTTTAGGACAGTCATTTGTTGGGTTTTGAGTATCTTTTGAGCTTGGTCCATAAGGGGACATTGATGGGTCAGGTGATCTTCCTAGCACAACTTATAAGGAAATTTCATCGTCTTCTTCTCTTTCTTTTCCCCATCAGCATTGTTTGTGGGTTTTGGCTTGTTTTGGTTTCCCTCACCTTTCTTCCCCTTTTTCTTTTTCCCATTGGGCTGTTGATTTCCCTTTTGGGAGGATTGTGCAAAAACATTTGCATTCTGGGGTGAGGGGGAATCCTTTGCTGCCTCCACTACAGAGTGTTTAACGAACAACTCATGGATTTGTTTATCCAAAGACTCTATAGTGGGAGATTTCACTGAACCAACCACACCATCGACATGGGGTCCAGGCTTAGGTTTTTTGACACTATGTGTTGGTCTCGGTGAATCAGGGATGATTTCATATAGAATCCCAGACTGAGAATTTATCAAATCTAATTGTTGGGCCCTGAGGATAGCCTCTTCCTCATTAGTTACTCCTGAAGTGGACACATCCTTAGATATATATGGAAATAAGGACTTAAGAAACCATTCTAGTAAAAACTAGGGAGGGATAGTGACCTTAATGAGCCTCTTCCACCTTCTCCACTCTTGGATGTGATCTGAAATATGAGTGGCTTTGTACTGTCAAAAGGTGGACAATAAGTCTGTTCCACCATCATACTAGACAGGAACTTGGAAATGGTTAAGGAACACATTAGCTAAGTCCCAAAAACTACCAAATGCAGTAGAGGGCAGTTCAATGTACCACTTTGTTGCGACACTAGTAAGAGTTATTTGGAACAATCTCAACCAAATGGTGTCATCGTTCAGTGAGATAGAGGAGCACCACAAGTGAAAGGTGGTGATATGAGCCCCTGGGTCTTCACCAATTTTGCCTTCAAATTTTGGGATATCCGAGGGAAGCTTGGTAGGAATAGGTGGCCAAGAGGCATAATGTCTTATTGGATCATTCATTAGCTTAGACAAATCTATAAAATTCAAAGTTTCCAAGAAAGGAAGCTTGGGACTAACCGAAGCATGAAAAGTACTAGCTTGGGAAGTAGAAGGACTTGCCCCCTGGTTCCCAAATGTGAAGGTGGGGTTTCCCCCAGCTACTGGTTGCGAAGTAGTCGAACTGCTTTGGAAAGGATTCCACCCATATGCCAGTGGATTGTTCATATGTGGTGCAGTGGATGAGGTTAGAGCTGCCCCACTTGAAATTGGAGTTTGAAAAACAGGAGCAGGTATCCCTTCACTAAAAAGCAAAAAGGGAGAGCTCATGAAGGGAGGCAAAACCGATGTTTGCAGACCTTGACCATAAGGGTTAGTGTTTCTGAACTGCACCTATACATATGCAGTTGTTGGACCTACATATGGGACGGATGGGGGAATGTGCCCCCCATTCCAAGGAAAACCCTGGACAAATGAAGAGGATCCAATAGGACCACTCTGAGAGGTGTGTGAAAAATATGTTGAAGTGAAAGGTACACTAGGGATCCCAGTGACCACCCCACCAGAAGTGCCTACTACATTTTTTGAAGCCGGTGGTTGAACCACCCAACTAGCTGGAGTTAAAGGAGTAGTAGGTATATTCGTTCTAGGGACACCAACCAGGGGAGGTGGCACTCCTTCAGCCAAAACAACTGAGGTGTAGGTAGAAGGAATTTCTCATGCACTAGACATTAGTGTGCACACAGGAACACCAATCATAGGTGAATTGAAAGGACAAACCTAGACAATCACTAGATCGTTTAGGTCAGTAAGAGGTGAATTAAAGTTTCTTGAAAACTTGTCATCCTAGAAGTCTTCTATCTCTACTGTGGTTGTATCAACCTGGTTTGTACTAAGTTCTGGTTCACCCGGAACTTCACTAATTCCTACCGGTTCGAAAGAAGTCTATTTCTAATCTCTTCCTTTGAGGGGGCGGTGGAGGTTCCACTGTAACAAGCAGAGGAAGGTTTTACAACCTTCTCGACCTTCTAAGAGGTTGATCCTCCATGATTGAAAATTTGACTCTTCACACCCTAAGGCCGACTAAACACAAACAAACCACAAAGAAATCACTACAAAATTTCCTAAAGTCACAACAAACACAAGGGGTATAAGATATGCTTTCTAGAAGAAAGCTGAGAGATAGTTACTTGGAATCCTTGAAGATGTTCTTAGGTACAAGCAAAGGAATCACCCACTTCCCTCCCACACTTTCTACAGGGGTTACCTTCCAAGCCCATCCAAGGTCAACCAGAAATAGCCTTTCGGTGTACCTATGTATGAACCCTATATTTTAGAGAGACTAAATACTACCTCAACTATATTGATAGTCTGGGGGGGAAGTTGCAAGCTTGGTTCCTATGCATGGGCAGGGTAGCAAAGTTTGAAACCCTGTCTAGGACAGAATCCCCAAATGCACAAAAACCTTGGTCTACGCTTTGAGAAGGAATCAGAGGGTTATCTCCTCAGTCCAAGCCTCCAAGCGGCCTTGTGCTTAACTCCCATTTATGTAAGTAGAAATATTTCACCTTCTGTGGATAGAAGCTATTCCTTTGGTCTAAATGTTTCAGATCTAGAACAAATGAGTGAACAACAAAGGATGAAGACCCTCCCTGGATTTCATAGACACCTGGAATGTTGCTTCGATAGTAAACCTATGTACCTGCAACCAAATCAAACATGCAAACACATCAAAGCTACCAGAACATCATCTACTTATCTATGTTAGTGACTAAGGAATCTAACAACATTTACATGTGAAATCAAAACAACAGCAATGTGGGACATAAATCAGCTTTGCATTAAGATGAATGGATAATTTTACAACCAATTAAGCCTTAGTGTCAACATGCATCTCATGAAACCAACACTTCATCCCCATAAGCTCCAACTTTGCTCTCTATGCTCTCAAATGGCTTGGGCCAAGTGGTCAATCCAACAACATAACAATACCTCTATGGTTCTCCCCCTCAACCATGAACATGAGCTTGTATTTATAAGGCTCAATGGAAAGGAATGGTTGAGATATTTGTGGATGAGGTGTCCTCTAAGATCCTATGATGGACGATCTCGAGCTCAACTGACCCACAATGATATGGATAAGGGAGGACATGAGGCTTGTGATCTAGAAGCCTTGAGAAACTTCTCTTTTTCCCATTTTACCTAGGGTACCGCTTTTCTCCTCTTATGACAGATCGGTTTAGGTTAGAAACACTTATGGACCAAAGGCTATAGGCAGTGGCACCACTTATGGCAAATAAGATACAGGCGGTACGAGCAAGGTACTGCTCATGGTTAATGGGGAAAGTGCAGTGTTGAGTATTTTTATGTAATATTGACAAACAACATGGGTTTCCACTCCAAGTGTTGGGATTAAGGGAAAATATGTAAGTCAAAGGTCTCATCACATGGTGGTGACAAAATTTGGGTATAATAGGATGCTCCCCAAAGCATGAGTCTTAGAGGGTTACGATAAATGAGAGATTTGAGAGAACAAGTTGTCACTTTGAGGTGAAAATGTTAGCTCGATCGGAGCATGTCATCAAGTAGGCATCTATAGTACATCAATATTTTTGACTCATAGACACAAGTAACCAACTCATGGCTACAAACCAATACAAGGCAGATCCATGGAAGGAATAAACAAGCATGGCTACTAGAATACAACATAGATCCATGTGATAGAGGACTCAAACTTGGACATAGCTACCAGACATACAATGTAGATCTATGCCATACATATGCAAATTTGAGCATAGCCATGACCATACAAATGTGGATCCATGCTAGATATATGAAACTCCATCACAACGCGGGGAAAGAAATGAGTGCTAAACAAATACCCAGGGTCTTCGTCTCGTCTTCCACAAAGTACGATTCTATCCATGTGATTACAATGATCTGAAGTCGAACATGGTAGAATCCACTTGATTACCATCCAATTATGTGAACTGTTAACAAGTGCGAGGGAGATCACCATTGATGTCAATGATTCCCAAGGTACACTAGTAAAATCTACACACTAGTAAAATCTACTAAGTGTGAATAGATGTCATGATGTCGAACACCAAGTCGATTCTATCAATCAAAGGTCAATGATGTGAACCTGTGTCGAGAGTAAGAGAATCTGTCATTAAGGCATACAGATCTCAAGGTACTAAGTTTTTGTTTCTAAGACTATTTCCTGGATGATGAGCTGATGTCAATGGGAATAGTCTCGTCGAAGGAGGGCCATGATGAGTCCCACATCAACGACACAAAAATCAGAACATAGTTCTAGAATGGTGTGAATGTAATAACCATAGGACTGACTCAAAAAGTACTAACACAGAGACATTTTTTATTGCAGAGGAAAAACATCTTCAACTTCCCTTTAGACATTAGGTGGCATGAGAAAAGACTTGGCAGCATGAACGAATGGGAAAAATACACAATGCGATAGTGGACAATGCATTCTTTTGAAAGACTCAAAGGAGTGGCATGACTCGTGAAAGTGGATCGTCACAGAGATCAACTGAATACCCAATTGACTGACATGATATGCAGACAAGTGCCATGTTCAAAGGTAACGAAAAACTACTTCCATTTATTTACAAAATTATTCCCTTCCCATTTTACCCATCATGATCAATGAGTGCCTCTTTTCGGTTTTATGAGTTCAAAGAGGGTAACAAACACTCAGTATAGCTTGTCTAAAGACAAGTTCAAACTCATATGTTTTACGAACCTAAGAGAGGAGGGGTTCGTTCCCAAAATGGGTCTTTTAATGTTTAATTTAACGAGTCCAATGAAAGAAAACTCAGTATCGTTAATGTTTAGAGAGTCTGAATGATTACGGAAGAAGAATCCAAAGGGGTCCTTTTTCGTATGGTTTAGTCCCTAAGGCTCGAAAAAGTGTAAAATCATACCTTAGAGAACTCTTCCAGTCATGATTGGCTAGAGTGTTCCTTTTTCGTAAATAGTCCATTCGAACTAAAAAAGAGATAACCTACCGTCGGAAGGACGACTCTTCAAATGCTTTAACGAGTGTGAAGAAGTCAATATCGCTCGACAATCTTTTTCATATTTATGGAGCCTAAAAATAGTTCAAAGAGAACTCCATGTGGTTTATTTACACAATGTTAGTTTTTACGAGCTTGGAAAGAATCAGAAATGGACTCGATGATCTTTTTGTGTTTCAGGAGCCTGAAAAGGGTTGAAAGAAGACTCCATGAGGTTTCCTTACACAATATTAGTTTTTACGAGCCTAGAAAGAATAAGAAATGGAGTCGGACCTTTGATACTAGTTTTCAAGAGCGTGACCAAAGTGTCGTAACAAATGATCATTGATTTTTTCCATTTTATCGTAGTACAAAAAAGTCATAAACAAACTCCCAAAAATTTACTTCTATGGTTAAGTTTTGTCCTGCAACAACTCAAAAAACAAGTGTTAAATGCGCTCATAACTAACATTAAGGGATTACGACTGATAAATTTTGAGTAAAAAGCGATTTTAAATCAAAACTATAGCACATCAAACCCAAAAATGTGTACATAAGTCATGTAAATAGTGAAAAATCAAATAATTTTACTATTGACCCATCGTGGAGAGCATTTGGAGCACTTTCTTAGTCAGATCTTCAGCTACTGATATCGGGAGTTTCCGCTGTCAGATTCGAGTGCTGTCAGTTCCAGGTAATAGTTAAAACCATACTCTTCCTTTTCATGGTCTTAATTTTGATTTTTGATGGGGTTTTGGGATTGTGTGGAAATCCCTAAAACCATGGGAAGAGGAACTGTTCTTATCCCTTGCGGGATACGCGGTACCTCACTAGAACCGTACCTAAAACAAGGCTCACAGGCGGTGCCACTGCCTATATTCAATGACGCACAAGTGGTGCCGAACATTAAGATTTAAAAATGAAAACACAAGCAAAAATAACTCATTTATTTGAATTTAAATGATTAAGGATGATTCTGATATGTGTTATGATTGTTTTTGGCAGTTTTTTGCTGATCAATCATGGTGATATGGAAAGAGAGACAACATGACAATGATGATGCTTTTGCTGAAAGGAATGCGGGTTGTATAGCCGCATTACAATACTGTGGGCTCCTAAAATTATTTCGGAACCCTGGCATGGTATCACATGAGTGGTTGCTGTCGAGCACCCAATATGCAAGTGAATTACCACTAACATACAGAGTGTACAATATTTATTGTCAACCCGGGAAAGTCTTGTATTTCAAGGATAACATGCATAGTATATGCTTAAACAAAAAATCATTGTAATTGAAAAATACTATCCTCTGTTCAGCTATGCGCATCCCAAGAATCTACTTAATCCAGTTATCTTCTAGGAAATACAATCACAATTACCTTCTGTTATGCCTTGATCTAAGAATGGAAAGATAAAAGTCATATCTAAATTACAATTTCAGATGAAAGGAAATCCTATTCACATCACTTAATGATTAACTCACCTATCCAATCCTATTGTCCTAGGAACCCACAAACATAAATTAAATATTGATCTAGGAATTCAAACACAAATATTGAGTTCGACTATTCTAGGAAACTGAAGTGGAGGAATGAAATTCGGTAATCATAACAATAAAAGACAAGTTGCAAAGATTCATGGAACGACAACTAAAAGATCTAAGGATGAACAGAGCTGTTACAGTTACCACATGAATTGCATAAGAAATAATTACCTACTCATTCAACTGTCACACTATGCCACTACAGATCTCAAAGGAATGCAATCACAACACACTGTAAATCCACACTTGTCACAACTTCTTATGAGAAAATAAAATTAACATAACATCACACTACGAAGGAATTGAAAAGTCCTGATTTAACTCAACAATCCATGTGGAAGGCAGGCCCAACCTTCACACAGGGATGCTAGCTGAACACACGTAAAAACCTTTAGATTAGAAGTAACTCCTTATATTAAAAGATAGATGGATTACACAATTCCTCCTCACATCTAATACAATGAAATGATTATATGTTCAGCAACCCCTGGATCAAAACAATTCTCCATATTTATACCATGTAGATCATAACATCCTATCCTATTATGGGGCAGCCATGAAGATGTCTGATCTTCAGGCGCCCTAAATGAAAACAACTGTTACAAACGTGGCAGGATGAAAAATAGGAAACATAGGAAAACTGTTAATCGCCCCAGGAGTGATGATATCTTTAGATTACGGCTACGCATAAGAAGCAATGCACTGTTGGCCTTCAAGTCTAACGCATTCTGTTATAGCTACCTTGTCACAGCTTTGACTGGGATATCGAACTGGAACTGCATTCTTTGGGTGATGATAGGATGGATGGTGATCAACTTGAGCAATGAATGCCCATCCTTTTTGTAGCTTGTTCAGCCCAATCTTCCTGCTTTCCACATATCTCAAAATACCTTTATAAACCATAATATGTTAGCGCATTGAGAGATACGAAGCCTTAATTATCACAATCATAAGTATTAATAAAATAAAACAATGACCAATCATACCTTGGTGATTTGAATAGTAAAGTGGGGTAAAATGTTCAATTGGCATGCTCAATGGGGTAGGATAGAATAAGAAGAGGTAATTAAGGGTGATCAAAATAGCCCATTTATGGGCCCAACATCTCCCCCCAACTGTCCTGTTGCATGTCCTCATGCAACAACCTCCATTATTCTGAATCCAAATCTTGTACTGAGCTCTGTTCATGAAGAGAGGAGAAGTTGTAGGGGAACTCAGGCACCCCTTCTTTTTCTACAAACCCTCTGTGAGAAATCCAATATCTCCAGCATCGCTGTTCCTCTTCCTTGGTTAGTGATAAGTCCACCCTATATGATTTTTCCGGCCACCAGATGAGGGGCAATTTAAATTTCAGACCCAACCAATTAGCCCCACATTCCCTCATACATCCAACATAGCCCTCGACCCTGGAAAGTGCCTGTTCAAAATTGCTAAAACAATAGGGGTCTCTGCTCCAGAGTATAGGAGAGGCAACCTGCCATCTATGCTTGCTTCCTTCCAATGCTGCTTGTTGGTGTATATAAATATGGTTGGTACAAGTAGAAAATTTCTCTTGCGGTTCCATTATGTGTCGAGTCTGGATAGGGCATGAAAGCAAACTCCGGTATCGAGCAAGAAGAATACCCAGATTCTGAGGCTCACTTTGAACCCACGGGTTAGAGTGAGCTTCATTGTGAGAAAAGGTTTGAAAATACGTTTCCCACTAAGCATGATTGTTCACAAAAGAAGCAAAGGACCTCAACTGAACATCCCCTAACAAAGGGACAGGATTTGAATGGTGGTCCAGAGGGCAAGCCATCTCCTGTAAATACAATTCACACAGCAAATTTTTATCTTCAAAATTACTTCTTAAAAATGTTTCCAAAATTTTTGCTGAGGTCGTTATCTCAAATGACCTCCCTTCTTTCACAGCTCTCAACTTAAACCAAACAAACTGTTCAAACAGGAAGACAGGGTAAGAAGAAGAAGGTACCCTAGTGCCCAGGAGTTCTTGAGAGAGAGCATACATCTGCTCTTTTTCCTTCTACATAAACTAGAACTTTTTCAGCTCCCTTAAACCACTCTGTAGCTCTTCCTCTTGAATTCTATGGGTCATACATTCTTCTGCCATTTCTCCTCCAATCCCCTGATAATATTTTTATGCTCAGTAAGATAAATTATCCCTCCTTGGTATTCCTCCACCTGGCTCTTCCATTTTATTACCTCCATTCTCAGAATTGAGACTTCTACTGTAAGTTTCAGGATTTATTCTTTATGATGTTCCTCCTTGTCTGAATCTAAGTCGATGAAATTTCTAAGGGGATCAATCCCCACCTTGTCTCCTGATGTGCCACATTGGACACCCTACACATGTGAATCTATCTTGGGATTTGTTGGTTCTTATGTGGAAGCAACCTTTTCTGGAATTTCTTCGACAACAACATCCACCACTCCTGGAGACATTGGTTCTTGTGTAACAACGTCTTCTTTCTAAGGTTCTCTCATGGCAAGTTTGGCAGCTGACTGTGAGGATGTTGGTTCTTATGGAGCAAATTCCTCCCAAATTTTAATTCCATGTTCTACCTGATTATCAGCTGCTGTCTCAGCCAAAGGCTGTGAGGCTACTGGTTCTTGAGGAGCATAGCCCTGTTCTTCTTTGTCCTCCTCCTACTGAGATTGGATGTCTTCTTCAGTGTGTGGCTGCTCCTCAATTATTTCAATATCACCTGAGGATTGTCCTTGGACTTTTTCATCTTCACTCCAATGCATATCAGGGATGACATCCACTTCAGGGTTATTTTCTTATTGCATTTCAAGAGTCCTTACTGCAACCTCCAAGGATGTTGGTTCTTGTGTGACAACATCTTGTCTCACTTCTTCATCTCCCTGCTATTGTGGCTCCTCTTCTATGATTTCTGTGTCATTGGACAATTCTAGAGTTGTAGTACATAATTCTTTATTAAACTCTAGAGTGCCCTCAATCCCAGGTTCTCCTCCCATATGGTCATCCATTTGGACAATCAGATGCAGGGATGTTGGTTCTTGTGTGGTAGCACCCTGTTTAATCTCATCATTTCCTTACTGTTGTGGTTCCAATTCTATAATTTCTATGTCATGGGAGGACTCTGGGGTCATAGTGCAATATTCGTCCCCACAATCAGGAAAAACTTCATCCCTTGGTTCCTCTATCCCAGAGTTAGTGGCAACTTCAGAAAGAATATTCAAAGATGCTAGTTCTTGTGTGATAGCATCTTCTTTCTCTGCAACTTCCTCCATTGCAGGTGCAGATTGTTGTGTTGTAAAGGCACGAATTACAATCTTGTGGCCTGCTTCCTTAAATATTTCTCCGCAGGTGGGATAGACCATTCTTTCTTCCTCATTGCCATGCTTGGTAGAATTTGGTCCCTCCAATTGGTCCACAGCCTCCACCAATGTGTGCAGCTTCCTTTCACCCTATTTTCTGCATGCTTCTTTCCAATTTTCCAATTCCCTTTTGAGTGTTTGGACTTCCTCTTTTAATAGCCTATTTTTGAACATAAGTCCTTCAATTTGGGGTTCTTCTTTGACCGGCCCTTGTGGGGCATCAATTGGCCTGGGTTCAAGAATGGGGAACTCAATTTGTGCTTCTAAGGTTTCCCATATTTTCCTTGCTGCTTCTGCTGCTGCAACCGACTTGGTTCTTTTCCTTCTTATTGGTGGGACTATCTTAATTTCGTCATTTGATCTCTTCCTTTTCTTTTGTGATGCTGGAATATTTGGATTCGCAGCTGAGGTAGAAGGAATGTTCCCAGTTCCAGCATTTCCTTGTTCCTTGGGTTGTTCTTCCTCAATCAAAGTTCCTCCCCACTCGAGTGAGGATTCAATGGTCACCAGCTCAATATTTTCTTCCATTGCCATGGCTCTTTCATATTCGGGTTCAATTGTCGCAGCATTTAGTGCTATTCCAATTTCACCCTCTGTTGTCAAAGTTACCCTGTTATTTGGGTCTTCCATAGGGTTTTTATGTACATATTTTCTCAATTGTTCTGTTTGTGCCCCTGGTTGATCCTCTGATCTAGTTTCATCTCCCCCCCCCAACTATATTGGAGGGGCTCCGGTCCTCCTATTGTGCTTCATGTCCCCCCAACTGTGGATGGACCTGCTCTTCTTTTATTGGGACATTGGGCAAAGGAGTGGGTTCCTGAACTTGAGCTGTAAATTGCTCCCAGGTTATATTGTGTTGAGCAAGGGTCCTTACGATAATTAATTTAATGAGGCCATGGTGGTTCAATGAGGCAAGTGGATGCTTTGAAACTTGAACAAACCCCACCATATGATGCAAATCATTAAGAAATAATATGGAATATTTAACATAATCCTATGGCGGAGATGAGATAGTAAAGGGAGTTCATAATTATAAACGGTTTGGTACCTACCTTCACAAGTGATATATTTCTTGAGAAAAACAACGACTTGATTCCATGGCTGTGGAAATGACTGCAGTGCTATCCCCCTTTTTATGATGTGAACCTACTCCCCCTCTATTAGAAAGTCCTGTAATACTGCAGTAGTGGGGACTCGACGTCCAAACCAAGCCCTTCCCACCTAAGGATTACCAGTGACCTCAGCTATAATGGCCTCAGAAACTTCAATGCACAATCCCCAAACCTCTGAGTGAGTTTCTATGAGGTTCAGAGTAAACTGTAATGCTGCTTCACGGTTAAATCCGTCTAGACGTTCAAAAAATTCCATCCAACCGATAGCTTGAAAGATAGCGAAGACCGCAGCATTTATCTTGAGCGCTCGTGTATTTAAAGGTTCATAATGAGTTGGAATCCCCATGGTTCTGACTTCAGACTTAGTTTGTTGTTCAACAGATTATAGACTCCAACAATGGAGGTTACGGAACAGAGCATGCATGGACCGCTGAGAGGAGAGTTAGGCAAATTTGGAAAGTTTCAGCACACTGGATTATTTGAAATTTCATTCCGAATTGCGAAAGGTGGCGGTTATCAAGTAACATAATTAGTCTTTACGTTGCATGGGCAGAGAGTTAATCGGGCAATAATGGGCATAAAAAGGGAGGTACGACTGACATTGTTAAATCATATCGATACTTAATCATGTGGTTAATCAAAGCCATACCTTCGAGAATGTGCGTTGGATGTCCTTCGGAGAATACTGGAATGTGTGGTTGTAGACATAGCGGAAGCCAAACTTGTGCGGTGCATAGTCATTAAATATAATCATTATAACAGAGATTCTGCAATAATTCTTTCCGCCGATGAAGCAAAAACCATCGCGTCAAAATGGTCAGAATTATGAGAAATATCACATTATGGGTCAGATTGTCGGCATGAGGAATCAGAGCCATATCTAGAGGAGTTGATGGTGTACAAAGAGGTCTGCTAATAACACAGGAGTCACAGCCAGAGTTCATAAAGAAATTGAAGCAGAGACGTGGCCTTCAATGCTAGAAACATCATCTAAATATAGTGGATTTGCAGTTGCTGGAAAAGATGTCGCAGCCGCCGAAGAGGATGTCACAGCTACCGAAAAAGAGAAGGAAAATGTTAAGCGAACGGAAAGTGACTGCGCTGGAGTGATGGGAAATGGGTTTTATGGTTAAAAGTGAAACAGGGTCACAGCATGTGGGAATGGAAGAAGGTGGAGTTTCATGATGCAGCGAATGCCGAAAATGGTGTTGCAGCCATCAGAAAACAGTGTCACGGCTGCCGAAAAATGGGTTGTGCAGCTGCCAGAAAAGGTGTTGCAGCTACCGAAAAATGGGCGATGGCTGAAAAATGGGCATCGCAGCTACCGAAAAATGGGTGTCGCGGCTGCCAAAAAATGGGTTGCGGCCGGAAAAATGGGTGTCGCAACTGCCGAAAAAGTTATTGTAGCTGCCGGAAAAAGTGTTGCAGCTGCCAGAAAAAGTGTTGCAGCTGCCAGAAAAGTTGTCGCAGCCACCGAAAAAAGTGTTGCAGCTGCCGAAAAAGTTGTCACAGCCACCGAAAAGGGGGTTTCGCAGCTGCGACAAATTTATTTAAGGAAAAAGAAAGAAAAAAAGGTCGTGGTGTGGGAAGGCACAGGAAAATGAATTCCGGTCAACAGGCCCAATCTGACCCTCATCTTTGGGCGCTTCCCTACAAATATTGGAAAAACAAAAGAAAACAAAGAAGATCAAGTGCAAAAAGAAAAGATAATATAATGGAAAAGAAAAAAAACAGCAGTTATTTATGTACAATGATTCATGCGCGATTTACAGTGATTAATTAAAGATTGACAGAGGCAGAGAGAAATTACTGCCCTTATGCTAGCTGATAATCTGGGTCAGTGGAAATTTGTGAGATAAATGCATCCTTTGAAATTGGTTTACGGTACAGTCGCAGCCTGTGACCATTAGCAAATAATGGTATGTGGTTTTCATCAATGGTTACCAGGCGGACTGTGCCGTTATCAAATACCCTGTCTACTAGGTATGGGCCCATCCATATTGTGCATAATTTGCCCTTGAAATCTCTTTTGAATCTGGAATCGTATAATAATTCCCAGTATCCTTCACATAAGACCTTTTTTTTAATGAATCGGTCATGCCAATTGGATCTCTGTTGTTGAATTAACACTGTCTGGTCCACTGCAGCTAACTGATTCTCGTCCAGTTCATTCAATTGATTTAATCTTCTTTTCTGGGCTTCAATTACATCCAAGTTTACTTTGGTGGCCGTCTTCAGGGTCTTGATTTCAAATTCAATTGGGAATATGGCACTTTTTCCATACACTAAATCGTAAGGAGAGAAACATGTGGTGTTACACCAAGTGGTGCGATATGCCCATAGTGCTTCCGGAAGCCTGTCAGCCCAATCTCTACGATGGCTATTGACTATCTTAGTAAGGATGGCTTCAATAACTTTATTAGTGCTTTCCACCTGGCCATTGGCTTGGGGATGGTAAGGTAAATCTACCCTATGATGAACATGATACTTCTGTAGCATAGCTTCAAAGTGATGCGACATAAACTGTGGTCCCCCATCAGTAACTACTTCCTTAGGTACCCCAAAACGGGTAAAGATTTCACTGTATAGAAAGTAAATCATAGCTTGGTCGTTATCCTTCGCCAGAGCTACACCTTCCATCCATTTGGTCATATAATCGGTACATACCAAGATTTAATCTTTCTGTTTGGAATGAGGACTGATAGGGCCAACAAAATCCAGAGCCCATCTATCAAATGGTTCAATTATTGATTGAGGTTGCAGAGGCATTTGATCTGATCTGTTGGGTTGGCCCATCCTTTGGCAGCTATCATAGGATTGAACATACCTTTTTGCATCCCTGAAAAGAGTTGGCCAATAGTAGCCCATCTTCAATGCTTTGTGTCCTGTCCTTCTGTTTGCAAAGTGTCCCCCACAAGGTTCATCGTGGTAGGCCTTCAGTATATGAAATATTTCATCTTCCCTTACACATCTTTTGATTTCAAGATCAGGACCTGTGTAAAAGAGATGACCGTTTACCCAACAATACCTGGCACTTTGCTGGACGATTTTTCTCTTTTCTCTTTTATACATATGTGCCGAAATCTTTGCTGCAACCAGATAATTAGCGACGCCTACATACCAAGGGGAATGAGCTGAAATTATGAATAAATGTTCATCTGGAAAAGAGTCCTCAATAGGCAAATTATCATCACTGTTAGTGAAATGAGATAAAAAATCAGCGACAACATTTTCTTTTCCAGGTTTATCTATGATGGTAATATCAAATTCCTATAATAATAAGAACCATCTAGTCACTCTAGCATTAGTGATGGGTTTGTTCATTAGATATTTAATGGCACAGTGGTTAGTGTGCACAAATGTAGGATACCCAGTAATGTAATGTCAAAATTTGTTAATGGAGTAGACAATAGCTAAGAATTCCTTCTCGGTGACAGTATAATTAAGTTCAGCAGGGGCTAAGTTTTTACTAATATAATAAATTGCATAAGGTACTTGACCATCCTGCTGCTCTAAAACTGCTCCAATGGCGATATCAGAAGCATCTGAAGAAATGTGAAAGGGTAGGGTCCAATTAGGTCCTCTTAAGATAGGAGCTGTGGGTAGCTTCTCCTTAAGATTAACAAACGCTATCTGGCATGCTTCACTCCAAACAAATTGCACATCCTTCATTAACAATGAAAACAGAGGAGAAGCAAGTTTGGAAAAATTTTCTATAAATCTTCGGTAGTATCCAGCATGCCCCAGAAAACTTCACACCTCTTTTTGAGTTGCAGGAGTAGGTATATTTTTTATCACCTTGATTTTTGAGGGGTCCACCTAAATGCCATCGATAGAGATGAAGTGCCCCAATTCTACTCCTTCACTCATCATCATATGGCACTTTTCAGTGCTTAAAGAGAGTTGGGTCTGTTCACAACAAGTTAAAACTTTTTTCAAATTTTCCAATGCTTCTTCAAAATCCTTGCCATAAGGAGTAAAATCATCCATAAAATTTTCCATACTGTCATTAAATAATTCAGAAAATATGCCGATTATAGCTCTTTGAAATGTTGTTGGTGCATTACATAAAAAAAAGGGGAGCACTCTGTAGGAAAACATTCCCCATGGACAAGTGAAGGTATTTTTATCTTGGTCTTCAGGAGCAATCTGAATCTGATTGTACCCGCTAAACCCATTCAGGAAGGAGAAGAACTTCTTCCCTGATAGGGTGTCGAGTACTTGGTCAATAAAGGGAAAAGGGAAGTGGTATTTTTTTGTGGCTTTGTTCAGCTCCCTATAGTCGACACAGACTCTCCATTTACCATTTTTCTTGGGTACAATTACGAGCAGGGAAACCCACTCACTGTCTAAAATAGGATATATAAATCTTGCTTCCAAGAGTTTCTAAATCTATTCCTTCACTATGTCCCTAAGATTGGGGTTCATTCATCATTGAGGCTAACACACAGGCCGAGAGTCTCTTTTAATATAAATATGATGGGTGCATAGGTTAGAGGGAATACCCCTCATGTATGTATACTCCCAGGTGAATGCCCCCTTGTGTTCTTTCAAGAGACTGATCAGGCGCTTCTGTTCATCTAAGGAGAGGTTGGGATTAATATTCAAGATTTTTATAGACTCTACCTCAATAGGAATACTTTTTGAATTTTTCAATACTGGGACTATGTGTGTGTCACCAACTAGTGCTTCTTCTGTGAGATTTTCTTGTTCTTCCTTGCCCAGAGTAATGTTCAAGATTTGATAAACTTCTTTATTGACTCAGGTGGGTTCACTGATGAAGTTATTAATGGCATCGTCTTCAATTTCATCCTCAAAAGTTAAGGCCTTCCCTATAGTTAATAATGATTGAACACCCTCCTCTTCCTCTGGCTCCATCCAAAAAGAGGTTTCAGCTTCTAGACTCGGTCAAGATGGAGGATAAAGAGTGAGGTTATTAGTCTTGGTGCCATCAGATATGGTCATAGACCCAGATCAACAACTGATGCAAGGATCAGTTGTGGCCAACCAAGGTCTTCCCAAGATCAATGGGTGTCCTCCCAGCTAGGACTTCGGTTGTAAAACCAAGAAGTCAGCAGGATACTCCCATGAATCGACTGAGATGACGAGATCGTCCAGAATTCCTTTAGGTTTAATGGTGGATCTATCTGCCAGTTCTAAAACAGTGGGGGTCGGCCTAATATTAGTGAGCCCAAGTTTCCTTACAGTCTCAATTGTCATGACATTAATCGCTGCTCCTAAATCTACTAGTACGTTGGGTATCTATGTATGCCCAATCTGCACAATGACAGTGGGATTCCCAGGGTCGTCATACTTGGATAATAGGGTTTTTCCTGTTATTAATGCAGATAATTTCCCTATGATGTGGACAGTGGGAAGATCTCTGGGCTTCTTTCCTAGTTTCTTTGTGCACAAGTCTTGAACAGTTTTAGCATAGATAGGTACGTCTTGAAGAGCTTGAAGGGGGGGGATTTTAACATAAAGATTCTTTAACTCTCCTAAGAGGTTAAACTGAGGTTGTCCCCCTGCCATTGGTAGCATTAATCTCTTGAGATACAGTGGTTTCCTAATCAGCTAGGTAGGCTGCGCATCACTGGATTTATCATTTTTTGTTTCAGTCATCCCATTTATGGGATGTTTAGCATCTTCAAGAATGGGAATTGTATCGGACAGATGCTGTGGATTCATTCCTTCTTCATGTACAGAGGGTGGAACATCTTCTATAATTATAGGCTCTACTATTTTCCCTGACCGTAAACGAATATCGTTGCAAGGCACAGGAGAAAGGGATTAGGCTGGCATGTTGACAGTCTCAATTTGATGGACCGTTTTATTTTTTGGGTTAGGATTAGGTTGAGTAGGCAGTTGAGGTCGTATCGGTGCATTAGGGACAGAATTGTTCTACAACTGCAGCTGTGACTGCTAATGAGGGTATTGAGGATATTGAGGATATTGAGGATATTGATGAGGGTATGGTAGCTGTTGAGGTGGAGGTTGTTGAGGAAACTAATTCCTTGGATGGAAATTCCTCCATCCAAGAGACCAAGAAGTAGGTTGGTGTGGTGGCTGTGTCCAGGGATTCCATGAGTTATAATTTTGTATTGCAGGTTGGGAAGGTTTCCACTGAGCATAATTTGAAGGGAATTGTGTATTCACTTTTTTCATATTATTCCAATTGCTCATATTATTCAAAAATGGAAACGAGTCTGGGGTCATACCTTGGTTTCGAGGCTGCCAAGGTTTCTTCTATGCAATGAAGTAGGCCAACTCCACCTCTGGATTTGATGTCTGTAGAACAGCCTTCACTTGGGGAAGTGAGGGACATTCTTTCATGTCATGGTTCAGCTCACACAGCTGACACACCTCTACTTTGTCAAGTGGGCACTCCCTCAGAGGATGGTTCTTTCTACATCGAGGGTAGAACACACCTAGTGTGAGGTCCTCTACTGCCTGTTTTTGTTTTGCCTTCAGGACGTCGATTTCCGAGGAGATAGAGCTCATCATTTCTGTTTTAAAATTTTCAAGGAGATTTCCTATCTCTGCATGGGTGGCTCCTCTGTTAGATGAATTCTGAGTTCTATCGAAGACATCGCGTTCTATCTTATCTCGTTTGTCCCGCCTGTTGTTCCTGGAAGATCCCCTGGAGTACCTTTTACATAATTCCATAATCTTTCCGAAAGATTCCTTGGAGATATCCCCCTTTCCTAACAGGTTTAACATATCTAGACAATCATCCCTAATCCTGCGAAGCAGGATTATCTTGAGCACATCTAACCCCATGTTTGTCTGTCCAGCTCTTTTCACATTGTATAAAAGCCTTTCTACAAAATCTTCCAGACTCTCATCCTCCTTCGACACCATTTTGAACAATTCTTCTCTTTTGTCCTTGGTGTTGCAATATTCCTGATATTTCTCCAGGAAAACCTGTTTCATCCTGTCCCAATTAGTGACAGTTACTCCTCGTAGGCTCATGAACCAGCGTAATGCATTGTCCTTTAGAGTGGCAGGGAAGAGTTTTAGCTTTTGTGCATCGATGACATAGTCGTAGCTGCGATCGAGAATATCAAATTCGAAAAGAAATTCATCTGGGTCTTCTGCTGCTTTTCCATGGAAGCAAGGCAACACCAATGGTGATATATTTTTCATAGGGGCTGTCCCTTCTGGCTGCTGAATCGGGAATTGAAGTGTAGCCACCATTCCTTCAGGCATGGAATGATTTTCATGATGATAGTTTTCTCCCATTGCCTCTTCCTTGTCAGATTCATGTCTGTTACTCATCCCTTCTTCTGTTTTCTCTTCTTCGTTCGTTCCTTTGTCCCTCTCCTCATTCTTTTCTTCATTCTTCTCCTCGTTCTTTTCCTTGTTCCTCCACTGATCAATAATATTTTGGTGGAACTGCGTCCACTCTTCTTTAGTTACAACCTTCCTATAAATGTGGTAGATCGGGCCTCTACCAGCAGGTCCGTTTGTACTAGCTTTGTCCTCTCCTGCAAGGATATTTGAGGAAGTCGCGGCTACTCGTGTGTTCTCCACTGTGGACCCTGACGCTGGAGCACCAAGATTGGCAGGGCTTATTCTGATAGGAGTTTCTTGATGGAAATCCCTAGTGGATGAATCAGTCCTATCAACAAGATCGTCAATAAATGTCCTTCTGCCCAATTGTGGACCTCAACTGCGACCCAAACCACATGCACTGTTAGTATTTTGTGGGGTTTTGGGAGTCAAAATATGATCACGCTTTACCCTTCTTGTATTCATCCAACCCAAATCATTACAACAAGAAATGGAAAAGACTGAATAGAAACAATTACAGGATGAAACTAATGATGGTGTTTAATCTTTATCCTTCCCCGGCAACGGCACCAAAATGTTGAGCACCCAATATGCAAGTGAATTACCACTAACATACAAAGTGTACAATATTTATTGTCAACCTGGGGAAGTCTTGTATTTCAAGGATAACATGCACAGTATATGCTTAAACACAAAATCACTGTAATTGAACAATACTATCCTTTGTTCAGCTATGCTCATCCCAAGAATATACTTAATCCAGTTATCTTCTAAGCAATACAAGCACAATTACCTTCTGCTATGCCTTGATCTAAGAATGGAAAGATAAAAGTCATATCTAAATTACAATTGGAGATGAAAGGAAATACTATTCACATCACTTAATGATTAACTCACCTATCCAATTCGATTGTCGTAGGAACCCACAAACATAAATTAAATATTGATCTAGGAATTCAAACACAAAGATTGAGTTCGACTATTCTAGGAAACTGAAGTGCAGGAATGAAATTCGGTAATCATAACAATAAAATACAAGCAGCAAAGATTCATGGAATGACAACTAAAATATCTAAGGATGAATAGAGATGTTACAGTTACCACATGAATTGTAAAAGAAATAATTACCTACTCAGTCGACTGTCACACTATGCCACCACAGATCTCCAAGGAATTCAATCACAACACACTGTAAATCCACACTTGTCACAGCTTCTTATGAGAAAATAAAATTAGCATAACATCACACGATGAAGGAATTGAAAAGTCCTAATTTAACTCAGCAATCCCTGTGGAAGGTGGGCCCAGCCTTCACACAGAGATGCTGGCTGAACACACGTAAAAACCTTTAGATCAGAAGTAACCCCTTATATTAAAAGACAGAGTGATTACACAATTCCTCCTCACAGCTAATACAATGAATTGATTATATGTTCAGCAACCCCTAGCTCAAAAAAATTCTCCATATTTATACCATGTAGATCATAACATCCTATCCTATTATGGGGCAGCCATGAAGATCTCTGATCTTCAGGTTCCCTAAATGACAACAGCTATTACAAACATGGCAGGATGAAAAATAGGAAACATAGGAAAACTGTTAATCACCCCAGGAGTGACGATATCTTCAGATTACGGCTACACACAAGCAGCAATGCACTGTTGGCCTCCAAGTCTGACACATTCTGTTACAGCTACCTTGTCATAGCTTTGTCCTGGATATTGCACTGGAACCGCATTCTTTCGGTGATGATAGGATGGATGGGGATCATCTTGAGTAATGAATGCCAATCCTTTTTGTAGCTTGTTCAGCCCAATCTTCCTGCATTCCACATATCTCAAAATACCTTTATAAACCATAATATGTTAGCGCATTGAGAGATACGAAGCTTTAATTATCACAATCATAAGTATTAATAAATTAAAACAATGACCAATCATACCTTGGTGATTTGAATAGTAAAGTGGGGGTAAAACGTTCAATTGGCATGCTCAATGGGGTAGGCGAGAACAAGAAGAGGTAATTAAGAGTGATCAAAAGAGGCCATTTCTAGGCCCAACAGTTGCTAGAAAACATACTCCGGATGTGGAATCCATAGCAGCAACACTTTGAGGTCGGGGTTCATATTCTGATAGTAGAGGTAGAGGAAATCTATTTCTTGACTAGACTCTTGAGATGGGGTGCCCCCATTTTGCTGACAGGTTCCCAAGGAGGGGATATCACCACACAAGAGTTGAGAAACCGTCACTGTATCCTAGGGACGAGGACATCGGGGAAGAAAATTCTCATAAAGGCAGTGATAGATGGGGCCCTACGGACTGTCTTATTTACTATGCAGAGAGTGGCCGAGAGTCAGGGTGTGCACCCGGCTTCTAGGGCACACATGTTATATGCCATAGAGGCCATGGTACCTACAATATTCAACTAGGAAAAATCCCTACTTCCGATATTCAAAGATCAACTGACTAAGTGTCGGCAGGGAGAACTGAAGCAGTTCAGCTGAGCCTGCTTCTTCTTTGATCGGGTACCATAGATGAGACCTCAGGTGGTCTTCATAGAGCTGAGAACGTGGGACCCCCTTATGTAGAGGTGGGTCTGGATTATGGTCCATACTAGAGAAGGTAGAGGGAAGGTGAATTTTGGTGACCCATTCTTCAGATGGCTCCGAGATCAGATCCTCATGGTGGAGGACTATGCTTATGCAGGTACGGACTTCAGCAGAGACCCTGACCTACCACTCCCACCTGGCGGACAGTGGGGTGACATCGATAAGAAGCAAGAAACCCTAAAATGGATAAAATGTTTTTATGTTTTTTGATGTTTTCTATTTTTTATGTTAAGTAACAAGACTTGAATATTTTCATGTAGACGTTGGAGCAGCATGACCTGGTGGAGCTTCCCCATTGGATAAACGAGCTGGAGCCCGCTTAGTACCGTAGGGTGATGATATCACCGAGGAGTTAGAGGAAACCCTAGAGAGGTTGACCTTAGACATCCCTGGCGCTTCTATTGTTGACCTCCCTCTGAGGTATCAAAGACCTACAGTGGGAGTACTGGGTCAATTTAGTAGGCTACTACATAGAGTAGCCCGGGCAGTGATGTGATACCATGAGCATCACTAGACATTGTGTGCATGAGATATCTACTGAAAGCTGATAGCTTCAGGATTTTGTATGGTGAATTTTTCCTGAAAGCCTATGTGCTTCAAATGAGGTCTCGTGACCTATTTTTTGTAAACTTGTTCATATACATACATATATATATATATATATATATATATATATATATATATATACATAGACTTTTACCTAGTGTTTATATGTCTCAAATGGTAAATGCATTTTACATGAGTTTTATGTGTCTTTAATTGTTTATTTACAATGAACCATATTTGATTTAACGTCATGAGTGTGAAATATGCCAATCTAGGATGTAATTAGCTAATGAGTCACCAACTACATTATGTTCCTAAGGGATATGCCTATAAGTGATGGTTTCAAATGACCTTTCTATCAAACGTACCCTCTAGAAAGGGCGGAGAAGCACAGGATTTCTAATGGTGTAGACATGGTTTAGATGACAAACCATGAGTTGTGAGTCCATCAAGACTACCAGATTGCAAACATATTGGGAGGCAGCTTCAGTCAGAAGACCTATGACTGCTCTATACTCGGTGATGTTATTGGTAGTGGGACCAATACAAACCGCTTTTGAACTGGCCAAATATTCAGCCAAGGAATAGAGGACCGAAGCAGCTAAGGCGAGATTCAAGGTGTGGCGGCAAGCACCATCAACGAAGCCGTAGAAATCCATCTGCTCTGCATAACCAAAACATGGTATAAAAATATGTGGACACTAAACTCAAAACCATATTCAAAATACTAAAAGCACACTGAAAGTCAAGCAATATACATATATACAAGATACTATCCAAGAAAGAGATAGGCATAGTACTTTTTCAGGTACAACCCATTGCGAGGTTGCCCCAAAGGGATTCCATCGTAGTCAACGAGCTCATAGGCTCCTTTATATAAAACTTTAGAAATGACGAAAGGATCGTACCACATGGACACAAAATTTCCTTTCCCTTGTTTGTCGTATCTCTGGTCGTAAGTCAAAACTAGGTCACCCTCGTTAAAGGCACGAGGTTGGATGGATTTATCATACTACGCCTTGATGTGTTTCTTATGTGCCTAATTAGCTAAGGCAGCATCTCTCTGAGTCTCGTCAAGGTTATTTAAGTACAAAATTCTTTCTTCTTCTGCGGAAGTGTCTGGGAGAAGTTCGACGGCAAGTTGTAAAGATGGAATCTAACATTGAATCGGTAAGACAGCTTCTAGTCCATAGACAATCTGGAATGGCGTGAAACCAGTAGCTATTTTCACCGAAGTTCTATAAGCCCAGAGAGCAGAGAAAATAATGTGGTGCCAGTTGGATTTATGATATCCAACCATCCAATGAAGCATAGTTTTCAAAACTTTGTTAATGGCCTCTACCTGACCATTAGCTTGTGGATAATATGGCATAGAGTTTTCATGGCGAAAACCTAGTTTGGCACTCAATTCCTCCATCATTTGATTATGAAAATGTGATCCATGATCGGTAACAATGGACTGCGAGACTCCAAATCTAGTTATGATTTGATTGAATAGGAAGAGAGAGACAGTCTTACCATCTTCTACATATGTAGGCATGGCCTCAGCCCATTTTTTAAAATAGTCAACGACTACAATGATGTAACCATGCCCCCGACTGAGGTAGGCTTACAATTCATAAAGTCAATCCCCCACTTGGGAAATGGGCCAACGGTAATGACGGGGTGTAGTGGAGCAGGATGAGTGTGCTTTTTGGGATAAAAATGTTGACAAGGTGGGCATTTCTTAACAGCCTCATGAGAGTCTTTGAAGACTGAGGGCCAGAAATAGCCAGCGTGAAGGATTTTCTGGGATGTAGCCATTCCAGATAAATCACCGCGACATGCTCTAGAGTGACAATCATTCAACACATGTTCAGCCTCCTCATTGTTGGAGACATTTACTATCATACTCACTATTTCGGTCAAATTGACCTAGTTAAACCACTATCCTAAGTTTAATTGACATCAGTGGAGCATTAATTATCATCATCCCAGTCACTCCCACGCCTACCTACAGTCAAGGAGGCTAACTTAGCCTTCTCCTACAGTCAAGGAGGCTAACTGGAGCACTCCAAGGGTGATCTGTGTGACATTAATGCACCTAATTGCTAACTGGAGGTTACTTTGAGTTCAACCAATCAGTTACAGTCAATTAAGGTGCCTCCATGCATTAAATATATTATTTAATCATTATTTAATGATTATTTATTATTATTTAATGAACTGGAGTCAACAAGGCACCTCCACCAACTTTTGATGGTCAGTTCAGCTTCAGTTAACCTCATCAGGGTTCATTGGAGTCATGCAGTACTAGCAATTGATGGTTGGCTTGCTATGACATGTGTTTGATCTCCTTCAGTTGAGATTCAGTCATTTATTGCACTCCAACTTCAGTTAGGGTTTGGTGAGTCAATTAGGGTTTTGGTCAAGTGGTTAACTGAGTGAGATTGCATGGCAAAGAGTCAGTTAAGCTAGACTCACTCACTGAATTCGAATTGTCTCCTTAGGTATTCGAATTCTTCATGGAGTTAAGACATTGCTATGCATGGAAATTGTAACCTATTATTGTTTATAAAATATACAGAGAGGATACCTATTTTGGATCCAGTTATTTTCCAATTCATGAGTATTTGTTAATAATTCTTTGATGATTTTGATTCCTAGTTCCTAGATCATGTGCAAGAATTAATATGGTATCAGAGCTTACGGCGGGACGAAGAACAATCTCTCAAGAACATGATTTTTGACATATTTCTCCATGGAAAGTGAGCAATAGCTCAAAATTCCAGCACTGCACCAGAAGCCAAGGCTTACCACTCAATATCCCAAGTAAAGAACTTGTTGATCAAGCTTGCTTGATTGACTATGCTGGGTGTGATGAAATCCTAGAATGTGCAGGCTGTCCGACCTTATTTTTCCCTTTCTGTTTTGATTTTCAGGTTTCTACAGGTGAAGCATTCACTACAGCATATCCAGATGGCCTCCTCAGTACCTCTGTTGACTCCATACAATTTCCACACATGGAAACTCAAAATGGAGCATCAACTGTATTCCAAAGGACTCTTTAGAGTCACCATGGACACTGAAGTTGAGCCTGGATCCGTCGTAGAAAAATCAAGATTCTTGAACAAGAAGGATGAAGCCTTCGGTTTCTTGTGCCTCTCTATTTCCGATGACCTTCTCTTCCATCTTATGGATCTGAAGACACTGAAACAAATATGGTACAAATTGGAATCTCTGTATGGACAGCATGATGACATGAGAGTTTATCAACTTGAAAATGAACTCATGTCTCTCCAACCTTCCCATTTCGAGACTCTGAATGATTTCTTTACAAAGTTCAAGCATACTATTTTTCTCTTGAAGCAATGCAAAGTGGAGAAGGAATATGATCAGCTCATCCTAGCCATCCTCTCCAAACTCGGGGCTGATTATTCATTTTTTGTTTCTACATTCTGTGCGGAAAAGCTCAAAACTCCCGGATGGAATATGCCTACACTCGATGCCTTCATTGAGTCCCTAACTAGTGAACATGACAAGCTTGTCCAGATGGGGATCATCCGATCTTCCCGTGATCAAGCCCTCCATGTCTCAGGGCCCAAAGATATGAAGGGTAAAGGAAAGCAGCAGAAAAATCAGAAAACTAAATTTGATGCTCCAAAGCCTAGATTTGAAAATCAGCAGCATGATGAATCTTCCGGCTCAAGGAAGAACAAAGGAAAAGGGCACAATGGGAAAGAAAAAGTTAGGTGTTCTTACTACGGGAAGGGTTTTCACCCTGAACATGCCTGCATGAAGAAAAATCTTGATGAAGCAACCTCTCTCCTTGAGAGGAATCACATCAATCTTCTGGAGAGCTTTCGGAGGAGAGATCACCAAGATCGGGAACCACAGCATGAGAAAGGTCATGCCCTCATGGCAAGCACTTCGAAGTACAAATCACTACTGATTGACAGTGGAGCTTTGAATCACATGATGGCTGAAAAATACTCATTTTCATCCTTGGATACCAACAAATCCATGCCCATCCACTTGGGAGATGACTCCACCATCACTACCAAAGGACAAGGTACTGTAAATCTAGAAAATGGTTTTTTTTCTAATGTTTTGTATGTACCATCTCTAGCAGCAAATATTCTTAGTGTCTATCAAATGACACATACAGGAATGCCTAAGAGGGTCTCTTTCAGCCCAAATGATGTGGAGATAATAGAAATTGCATCCGGGAAACTCATTGCAAAAGGCCATGCAAATCATCATGCAAAAGCCTATGAGTTCTCTCACTTTGTTGCGGATGCAAAGCTCACCACTTTGCTAAATCATGGAAATGACGTTAGTAGGCTGTGGCATGAGAGGTTTGGACATCTTAATTTCAAATATTTGCAGTAATTACAGAAAAATTCCATGGTTGAAGGCCTCCCGGTCATCAAGGAAACCACGGGAGTTTGCAAGGGTTGTGTGATTGGAAAACACCCTGAGCACAAGTTCGATCGGGGGAAGGCAAACTGAGCTACAAGCATATTGGGGCTGATACATTCTGATATCAGTGGTCCAATGCCTATCACATCCATGAATGGATCAAGGTACCTCCTTACCTTTATTGATGATTTTTCAAGATATACATGGGTTTTCTTTCTCAAAAAGAAATCAGAGGTATGTGAAAAATTTTCTGAATTGAAGGCCTTGATCGAAAATGCCTCTGGGCTTAAGATCAAGATATTGAGATCTGATAATGGAGGGAAGTATTTCAGTAATGATTTTCTATACATTTTCTCCCAAAGGGGTATTCAGGTCCAACATTCAATTCCCTACACTCCCAAGCAGAACGGAGTAGCGGAAAGGAAGAACCGGTCTCTCAAAGAGATGACCACCTGTATGTTGGAGTCAAAGAAGCTTGCTGCAAATTTGTTGGATGAAGCCATGCATGCTGCAGCATACATTCAGAATAGGGTGCCACATTCATTATTGAAAGTAAAGACTCCTTTCGAAGTATACTTTGGACACAAGCCAGATGTGTCGAACCTACGGGTGTTTGGGTCCACTGCATGGGCCCAGATTCCGCTTGATAGAAGAAGGGCTTTGCAACCACATAGCATAGAATGTCTGTTTATTGGATATCCTGATAAATATAAAGGATTCAAGCTTCTGGATATCAAGAACAAACAAATCATCATCGAGAGAAGTGTCAAGTTCGATGAGCCTCTTCAGGAGGTGGAACTAGTGGAGGAGAAAACTGCTGAAATTCCTTCCTATTCCACTGAATATTTGGATGATGACCTTGATTTGGATCCACTGATTTCTGATATCAATGTGCAGCAAAAATCATATACTGAATCAGAACCTGAAGTTCAAAATCATCTTCCTACATGGGCTCGACAGACACTCTCCTCCACATGAGACAACATTGGAAATCCGGATGATCCAAGGAGAACCCGGTCTGATTTCCAAAGAGCAGGTATTGCACTCTCTTGTTCTGATAATTTGTTGTCTAAAAATTTCTATTTGATGATTAGTTCAGATCCAAAATCCTACTACCATGCTCGGAAGGATCCGAGATGGCAAGTTTCCATGGATGAAGAGATGAATTCTCTTCAGAAAAACACTACTTGGGAGCTAGTTCCTCTTCCTCCGGGAAGGAAATTGGTTCAATGCAAGTGGGTGTTTCAAAAAAAGGTTGCTGCTGATGGAATCACTTGAAAATATAAGGCAAGGCTAGTAGCAAAAGGTTTCTCTTAGGTCCAAGGAGTGGACTACCATGAGACCTTTGCATCGGTTGCAAAAATGGACTCCATCCGCCTTGTTTTGGCTATTTCCACATCCAAGCACTGGGAGGTGCATCACATGGATGTTAAGTTATCCTTTCTGCATGGAGATCTTCATGAGGAGATATACATGAAGCATCCTGAGGGATACATCACTGATCCATATTTGGTTTGCAAGCTAAAGAAGTCACTATACGGGTTAAAACAGGCCCCAAGAGAGTGGTATTCCAAGATGGATGCCTTCCTTCTCTCGCAAAACTTTCAGAGATGTAGATCAGATCCAAATGTGTATTTACAGTAGCATGATGGTCATATAATTATCATTTTTTTATATGTTGATTACTTACTGATCACGGGTAGCACAATTGCCTCCATTTCAGCCATCAAAACTGCTCTCCACAATGCCTTTGAAATGAGTGATTTGGGGCTTCTAAAACAATTTTTGGGGCTCGAAATCGAGCAAAATTCTGATGGGATTATGGTCACTCAGTAAAAATACATTTCAGACCTGTTATTCAAGTTTAACATGGCTGAATGTATGCCTGCACCATTCCCTTTCCTTTCAGGGATCATCCTTGAAGAAGGAAAAAGCACACCTCCCATGGACTGCACTATCTATCGACAGATGATTGGTAGCTTGTTGTACTTGACACATTATAGGACTGATATTTGTTATGCCATGAGTGCTATATCAAGATACATGCAGTAGACTCATGATTTTCATTGGAAGGAAGCCAAGAGGATCCTCCAGTACATTCAGGGAACCAGGACCTACAACATTCACTATGCTGCAAACTCCGAGCTAGAGCTGGTTGGATACACAGATTCCGATCAGGTGGGTGATTCTATTGATCGGAAGTCAAATTCTGGATATGTATTCATGTTTGGTGGTGTCCCTATTTGATTTTCAAGCAAAAATCAGGCTACCATAGCACTATCTTCAACAGAGGCCGAGTATCGAGGAGCGGTGAATGCTTGCATCCAAGCAGTTTGGTTGCAAGGCATTCTTTCAGAGTTTGATCTTGGTAGTACTTTGTCCACTGTCCTCTTTTGTGACAACCAGAGTGCTATTAAGATATCCATGGATCTAGTTACCAGGCAGAGGACCAAACATGTAGAGATTCACATGCACTACATCAGGGAGCTAGTGCATGACAAGACCATCATTCTGCAATACTGCCTGACTGATGAGCAGATTGTAGACATCTTCACCAAGAGATTTTCAGAAAAGAAGTTCACTTACCTCCGTTCACTGTTGGGGGTGAGTTCATCAGGGTGATCCAG
>LPNX010945961.1:702717-777616 GCA_001517045.1 Pseudotsuga menziesii
TGGGTTTTGGTCAAGTGGTTAACTGAGTGAGATTGCATGGCAAAGATTCAGTTAAGCTAGACTCACTCACTGAATTTGAATTGTCTCCTTAGGTATTCGAATTCTTCATGGAGTTAAGCCATTGCTATGCATGGAAATTGTAACCTATTATTGTTTATAAAATATACAGAGAGGATACCTATTTTGGATCCAGTTATTTTCCAATTCATGAGTATTTGTTAATAATTCTTTGATGATTTTGATTCCTAGTTCCTAGATCATGTGCAAGAATTAATACTCATGGGTGAGGCATCGCCGGAGAATAGAATCAATCCCACGTCTGTACAAGGTATCATTCAGGATGAGGTAGTATTTCACGTGGTGACGGATACGACAGTGATTGTCATGGGATAAATGCGGCTGAAACCATTGTGTTTGGAGATAAATAAGAAAATATCCATACCATGGGTCAATAGTGCTGATCAGGAACAGAAATTCATCAAGAAATGATTCACTGGTCTCATATTCCATTGCAGCATAGGGAAGATCACACATGAGCTCGACAAAAACCAGGGATTTCTTTGATGTGGCTTTGGCGAATTCCAGATCAAACTCCTGTAGTATGACTATTCATTGGGAGTACTTGCCCCTAAGCACCTGACGAGTCAGGATGTAATACATAGCATCCTGGTCTACCAATACAGTGGTTGTGTAGAGAAAAATGTAGTGATGAAATTTTTGTACAGCAATGACCACCGCCAATGCTAATCTCTCCATGCGTGAATATCGGGTTTCAGAATCCATAAGATTCTTACTTGCATACTAAATCACGTGCTCCTGACCTTTGGGATTTTCCTACACCAGAACCATAACAATGGTAGTAGCAGAGGAAGCAAGATCTAATAGAAAGTCCTTTGAATAATCTAGGGGATGTATCACAAGTGAATGAGTTAGAGCATGTTTGAAATCATCAAAGGCGCATTGGGCTTTGTCATCCCAAAAGAACGGGGTGTCCTTTTTAAGGAGACGCATATAACCATGTGTTTTCTTTGCGAAATTGCACATGAAACGATGGAGAAAGTTTGCCTTCCCTTGCAAACTTTGGAGTTCAAGGAGATTAGTTGGGGCTGGTAGAGCTAAAATGGTGGCAATTTTCAAGGGGTCAATCTAGATGCCATCCTTAGAGACCACAAATCCTAAGAGATGTCCTGTCTCAATGCAGAAAACACATTTATGCTGATTGAGCCATATATTATAATGACGGCATATTACAAAAATGTCTCTAAGATGACCAGGGTGGTCCTCCCATCACTGTGAATGAGCAGGGAGGTCATCAAGGTATGGTTCAATAATATGTTTAATATCATGAAACCCATAGGACATCGCATGCTGGAATGTGGCTCCAACATTTTTCAAGCCAAAAGGTAACTTCTTATATGCAAAGGTTCCCCATGGGAAAATGAACACCATCTTGTGCTGATCGGTGGGTAATATCTCAATCTGATTATAGCTAGAGAAGCCATCCAAAAATCAGGAGATGACACTTCCAACACAGTTGTCGATAATCTGATCGATGTGTACAGTAGGAAATTTGTCCTTGGGACAAGCTTTATTCAAATCCCTAAAGTTGATACAGACTCTAATGGTGCCCTACTTTTTATTGACAGGGACAACGTTCAATACCCATTCTATTAGGGGTACAGGATAAATAAACCCCACTTTGAGAAGTTTTTGTATTTCAACTTTAATAGCTGTGGCCTTCCGTGGATGGACTTGCCTTGGTTTTTGCCTAACAGGTTTGGTTGTGGGATAGGTTTTAATCTCGTGGACCACAATGGATGGGTCAATCCCCGACATCTCTTCATAGGACTAGGAAAAAATATCATGAAATTCTTTGAAAGCGCCTTGTATGCTTCAGATTCATCTACTGAATAGTTCTTCCCAACATGAACATGCTCAATGGTACCAGGCTTGGCTGATATGTCAATTGGATTCATCTGAGTAATGTTGCAAAGGTTTCCTTCAGAATCTGTGTCTTGCAACAATATGGGACTTTGGGGTACGTTGACAATATCAACAAGAAACAGGGATGCATAATCATGGTTAACCAAACTGGTTTTGGGGAGGAACATGGATCTATGATGGTGATCCTCCCAAATGGACTCATCCGTACTCATGATCTCCATAATGGACTCGTCAGAAGGAAAAGTCTCAGAGAGATAATCTAGAACAAGAAGAGATGGTTCTAACCAGTAAGGTATATGGTAAGGATCCGAAGCCACTAGATGAAGTTCATCAGTGTGATCATTGGAAAGGGTTTGAATGGTGTCATACATTTCTTCGTGTGAACTCAACAAGGTGGACTCAACAATTTGTTTTCCATTAGGGTCACAATCAAAAGAGGCGATCATATGGACTATCGCAGTATCCGTGTTAGGAGGAGTGGATGGAAAAATCCCCATAAGGGATGAATCCTTCAACATGCCTACCCCAATCGACTGGTAAGGAGGAGGGGACTAGCCTAACATGGGGATGTTATTAGCCATAGAGGTAGTAACATTTGACGTGCAGAAATCAAGCTGGTCAATGGTAACAATTCTCCCTAGATGCGGAAAATGGACTATTCAGAATATTGTCAAAGCGACAACAGCCATGGCATAAAACCAATTTCTTCCTAAAAGGAGGTTGTAATCTAACGGGGCATCTACCACTTCTACTTGAATAGAAACAGTTTTTCCCCCAAGCTCGACTGCGAGGGCTGATATGAGACCATGGGTTTGGAAACCTCGTCCATCAAAGGCCTTCATAGTCGTAGGTGATGTTACAAGCTCGGGAGAGCCGAGAGCTTTCCAACAAGATAGAGACAAAACCAAGGTCAAATCTCCTTCATATTATATCGTTCTAAAAACCTTCTTTCCAAATACTTTCGTAATGATTTGAAAAGCAAGTATATGAGGTAGCCTAGACTTATAGTTCTCAATATTGAAATGAATCCAATTAGTATTATCTAGGTCTTAAGCTCCTAATGTCATTAACAAGTTTTTGCGCTATGTAGGAAAACTTTGGAGTACTTCTAAGGTATACATTGCACAAGTTTCCTGAGCGAGATTTTCAACTACATTATAAAATTGAGCAGCTCAGGAATTAGGGTTAAATACAGCCTTTTGAAGGGTACTCTTGGGTGGATGCAAAATCATGTCAAGAGTAGGCTTCTCGATGGTTAGGGGGACAGTAGACAAGGATTTAGGAGAACCAGTAGAGGGAGCTTTCCCTAAAGAAGAATGATCTTCTTTCTTATCTGCTGGTTTGTCATAATTCTAACTTCAATTTTGCAGATTAATGGTATCCGAGGACATCATACGAATTTCCTCTGATGAACTAGAACTTCACTGATTAGACATGTGGTCTATCAGTTGTTGTTGGGAGGGGAAAGGATCTGTGAGAACTGTGGGTGCAGGATTTGATTTCAAAAACTGGGAGATTTCTTCCTGACGGGGACACTCTTTTGTGAAATGGTCACCTCCGCATAGCAGACATGGATATTTTGCCTTTCTTTTCCCTTTATCGTTATAATTGTTGGTTGTCTTGGATTTTCCTGTTGGTTTCTGGGTTTTTTATTATTATTTTTACCCTTCTTTTTATTTTTGACCAAGGTTTGATTACTCTGAATAGAATTGACCTCAGTGGAAACCTTAGGAGTTGAAGGAGTAGGGGTGGAAGTCTGGGGTTGCTTGGCAGGTTTCGCTACTGACGAGGGCTGGATTGAACCATCAATCCCATCAACAAGTACTTCTGCTGGTGGCTTTGCGGGGTCAGTGTTTGGGTGAGGAGCTTGAGGAATCAAGTCATAAATACTTCTAGACTGGGAATATACCAAGTCTAGATACTAGGCTCAACTAATAGCCCGCTCTTCAGTAACGGCACCACCAATATCCACATCTCGGGAAATTGGAGGCAACACATATTTGGTAAACCAATCAGCTAATAACTGATCCAGAATAGGGGTCTTAATAATCCTTCTCTGCCTTCTCCACTCATGGATATGATCAGATATGTGGGTGGATGTGTTCTGTCACGCAGAAGTTAAGAGATCAGCACCCGTTTCATAATGGATAGGGAGCTGAAAGTGTGTAAGAAACACAGTTGCCAAACAGCCAAAATCCACAAACGAATGTTGTGGAAGTTCAATGTATCACTTTGGGGTTGTATCGATCAAAGTTCGCTGAAAAAGTCATAACCGAACTGAATCATCCATGAGTGAGTTTGAAGAATACCATAGATGGAATGTCATGACACGGTTTTTTGAATTGTCTCCCTGCTTCCCATCGAACTTTGGGATGTATGATGGTAAATTTACCGGAATGGGAGGCCATGAGGGATTGTGTTGAATGGGTTCATTAATCAACTTGGATAGGTCAGGAAAGTCCAAAGTTGCTAGGAAAGGTAATTATCTCATAAATAACTTGTCCCACAACCAGCTACATCGCTGTAACGTTCCACCCAACCATAGGCCAATGTGCTCATCACTCTCTCAGCAACACTGCCACCCCCGAGATGGGCATGATTCCCAAAGGAATAAGGGACTAAGCAGGCTTAGACATAGCCCAGGTACACAAGTCAGCCAAGCCCACACAGTAGGGTTTATCTAGCTATCGAGGAGCTAGGAGAAGCTAAATGCTAAGCTGGTGAGCTCATGGAAGAGTTAAGGATGCCTACACCGAAGCTATCCTAACTCCTAAGACACCCACACACACCTAACACCAGGTTTCAGTCCCTTCTCTGCTTCATAGTCCCTCAGGCCCTAACTTCCCTTACCAATGCTCTTTCGAGGTTGTGGAGAAGAAATCCCACCATCTAACTCCCTCTGTGTGGCTCGCAAACCCAGGTTTCTCAAGCATACCCAACCTTCAATCCCATTCCACACAATCCGAGAACCAACCACTACATACCCACAGTAAAACAAGTAGTTCACGACTCGGTGAAGAAACCAAAAAGGAATCAGGGTGATAACCCAAAATGGTGAACACAACTCAAGCCAAGAAAGGTGACTCAGAGTTGTTCTTGGCCCTAGCATGGCCAAACAACTCAGTAGCAACCCCAAAAGGTAATTGCACACACACAACAACCTAAACTAGGGAAGAACAAAAGCCTCAACCTCATACTGAAATGACGGCAGCAATACACAGTCTGCAAATGGGAAAGAAGCCAGACTCCCATCATTGACAGGGGAAAACACATACGCATACCACAATTAGTAGGGAGAACAAGCACACCCCTACACACTGCACATAACATGAAGGCTTATTCACATGAATTCATGGGTGACAGAACATGCTTCCCAACTCACTGCGTGAGTCCAAGACAAAGGAGAGCCTTATGTGTGAGGAGGAAACCCCCTACATCCCTACGTGAGGATAGCAATGAAAATCCCCAACCTGTGCATGAAAAGGAACTTACACAGACCACAATCATCCCCCAAAAGGAGGAGAGAGAACCGAATACCTGCATGAGGAGGGAAAACAAAAGCGGTGGGGAGAGTGGACAAAATGATCGGGCATCCCAATGGTACATGAGGAAAACCACTCCTAGCCCGCGCGTGTGACTGAACCAGCTGGTGGAGAGTGCGTGGGGGAAATCCTGCCACCCACCACTACCCAACATTAACTACCCTCAACTAAAATAGGAGTTTAGTGGTGGATCGAGACATGGATTTTTCCCCATGGGTTCCAGTTTTAACAACCCCCTTCCCCTTATCCTTAGGAATCATGCCCTTTTCATTTAACGTTGCATCGTCGCAGCTGGCTGTAGGTTCATTTTAATTAATGTGCATGTTTACATGATGCCAAAACCATTATGTGCCGGATAGTATGATATACCATCGGCAACGACCTCAATTACCGAAACATAACACAACCAAATCGATGGTGGGGATTTTTCCTTTAGCTCCACACCATGATTAATTACAATATATACATCATGTACCTTTTAATGCATCCGGGGTCAAAACCGAGGGTGTTACAATCCCTTCCCCCTTGGAATAACACCGCCATCAGTGTTCCAATACATAGTAATACATATACAATTTGCGCATCAAAATTTAAAAATTTTGCAGATTTGTCCCACGTTCAATTATTTACTTGAACTTTTAAGACCAAACCCCTCAGCTTCCACGAGCTTCTCTTGTTGGTTCTCAGCTTTCGGCTCACCCCCAAGTCTAGGAACTTTTCTATATCTTGAGCATCTCTCCAAGATTTTCTTGGGTCTTGGCAATTGTTTGAAGAAGACTTCCAGCCAAGTCCAATAGCCTTTGGTGTACTGCCATGATCAATTTGCATAGCTAGATTTCACTTTTCTCACCTGTGAAATGCATCATTGTCATTTTGTTAGACCAAGAATAATACAAGCATTAAAATCAATCAATTGATTTCCCAATTGGCATGACAGTCCAAGTCTTTTCAAGGAGACTTTCATATTTTTCATGCTTTCCTGTCAGGCACATGAGCTCATTTATGTCCATTCTTGGGTAGGGAATTAACTATTCCAGCATTCATATTTTACTTTAAGCAAATACACACATTATATTTTCATTCATACATGCATTCAACAATCTTTTGTTTTCACAATGCATAAGTATATATATACATATATAATCAAAAAGGAAAGAGAGAGCAGCAATATTTTTTTTCCCCTCTTTGTCTTGTTCCATCTTGGAACCCACACCACCACTATGGTTTTCATGCTCTCAGCCTCTTTCACTTCACCGTGATGTTGGACCAATCCCTCTTGGTCATGACACTTAGTGTCTCCGGTCTATTTCAGACCTCTCAACAATGGAGCATCCCCACGTGGTTTGTCTCGGTTTCTAGGACCTTCACAGTCTCACTAGCACCTTTTTCATTACAGCTCATTCTGATCCCTTCAAGACAGTCACATGTCCACATGCACCCCTAGGATGTTCTCATAGTCCTTGCTCCCAGCGATACCTATATCCAAACATTGAATAGATTCACATGTTTAGTTTATTCTCAATGGTTTTTATCTCTTAAACAAGAGCTTAGACTATCATAACCAAATCATATACACATGTATATTTATAAGCAAGAAATTGCAAAATAATCCAATACTTATCTGTATTGTGCATTTCCTCTTTGGTCCACAAGATCCTGCTTCGCTTTGCAAGCCTTGGGATTGCCTATGGACTTGGATGTTAGGTCAGCATGCAGGCTGCTTCACAACATCCTTTTTATATATATCAAGTAAATTCAAGCCAACCTACAGTTGGGTTTATCAGACCGTCCAGCCAAGCCAATACACAATTGGGTTTATCAGGCCACAACCAATCAAGTCAATACACTTACTGGGTTTATTAGGCTACTCAGCCAAGCTAGCTAACAGTTGGGTTTATCGGACTATAGGTAGTCAAGCCAACACTGTAACATTTCCACAATTTCCACAACATAAAATAATTACACAGTCAAGCCAACCTTCAGTTGGGTTTATCAGACCATCAACAAATCACATGCACTTATATCAACAATACACTTATATCAACAACCAGTCATCCAAGCCAACATAGTTGGGTTTATTAGGCCATCAACAATAAATGACCATTTCCAGGTCCAGGATCTACTATGGATCCCCAGGCATATAATGGCCCAACATCTCCTTCCAGTACATCTTCATGCTGACTGGGAAGGAAAATTTATCATTACCATGTCCAAGTTTCATTTCCAGCAGTGAGCTCTAATTCCACTACCCCATACAACACAAGAAACCACCCCCTTCTCTGCTCTTCAGTCCCTTGGGATTGTCTCCTTCTCTGTGCTCTTCAGTAGGAGGTAGGATGAGCCCAATCCATTGTCCATTTAGTGTGCAACACTAGGCTGCATCTGTTTATCCTGACAACACACGCAATATAAGCAACTCGTCAGTGTTATTGCTCTAAAATTGTAATCACATTTCATATCATTCACTATCAAGTATTAAGACACCAGGAGTGCGTCCACCCCCTATGGTGTAATCAATATTGAAAACCCTTTCATGATCCGGCATCAAGAAAGTGTGCACCCCTTTCCGATGTGTGCCATGTAGGCCCTATTCATACTCAAGCAATCTACCATAATGGAAATGAAATCAAAACCATGCTCTGCATATTGAATTTAACAATTTGACATGCATATTCTTAGCTAGGGTCACAGAACACTTATCCATTTGCCGAGGAAGTATTCCTTCATTAAGGAGGAATGGGGGCTCCCTTCTCTAAGTTGACAGTCCCTTGGTTTTCCATCCCAACTCCTTTTTACATTTCATATCCACACATATATTACCAACATAATCTATACCATCTCACTCATGTTGCTTACCAAACATGTAGTGCAGATGAGACATTTCCAAAATGTCCAATGGAGTTTCACTCGAAACCAATTTCCAAGATAAGGGAGAACCTCCCCATAAAGTTTGGCTCCTTTAGGCCATCACACATGGTCTTCCTGTAATCTGTACCCCTGGCACATTCATCAAGTAGCCAAACAGTCAATCATTATCTGATAATACAATCCAAATTGATTGTTCCATAACCAAGCAATTACATTAGTAATTAAATTCAATGTGAATTTGCAACTCTGTCTACTACAGAAATTGATTTGCTTAGCAATGAGGTGATCCTCATTGGTGGGTCTCTTGTAAGCAGCACTACTATGCTCATTATGATTTTATGCTTACTAGCATAACATGAAAACCCACTTACAACGCGTCCTCCTGACACAATTCTATGCAAGCCAATAGTGATTAGTAGTTGTCAGTAATTTCTCAAATCTGAAATTCACACATTCAAATTTGACAACTCATTATGCATACAAACTATTTTCACATCCATGAGACTCTTCTCATAAGGTTTGGCTCTTTCACATGGTAGATTCCGGCCTTTATCATGGTCTTACTCACATTGCCATGCTCCAAACAATCTACCTGAAACCTGAACTTCAATCAGCCAAGCAGTTGGTAAGTCTTGATGCATATAACCTTTTCATTGCTGCAACAATCACTGAAGCATTTTCAGAATTTAAAAATTCAAATACTTCTAGTTGTTAATCACATCAATATTACCAAAACTCGTTCACTTCGTGAATCATTATCATACTTTAAATTACAAGGTACAGTCTCCTCATTTATGCAATTTAAATGAAAGGTTTAGATATGTCTTACTTCACACGTGTATCTTTCATACCACCTTGCCCTTCCATCGAGCATTTCCAGCAGCCAATCAATCATGACTACCCTCTTCATGCACTTACTATCCTGCGTTCATAACAACTCTTGAAATGGTTCCAGAATTATCATCAATTCATCATTTCAGCCATTAGTTATTCATAATAAAACATGCAATATCTCGATGCATTCATGCAATGCATCACAACATTTCCAGCCATATTTATGTATGCATATCTACAACATTTATTCATACTTTTCATATGCATCCATTCGATGAATAACTACAACATTTATAAAATATTTTAATGCATATCCACTTAATGCTACCTTGCATTGATTCAGGAATACTATGCATTCAAACATATCATGCATGGCCTAACCATGACTACTTCATATAGGATGCATTTCTATAATCAAGATCATCAGTGCTTACTTTCTTTGGTCTACTAAGCTCATAACAACATATACAGGCACGACACATTTCTATATGAATGCAGTGTAAAATTCAAATACCCACATGTTATGAGATCTTTTTCTTTTACCACTCCATGTAATTGTCATAATTACACCATTACCTTCATGGATCCTACTTACACCCTTGACATTACCAGCTTGGTTGGTCCTTTGCAGGAGATTACAAAATTTGCTCACCAACTTTTGATTCTGGACTTGTTGCCTTATCCCTTTCTCCATAGGGTTTCTAGTCATATTTGTTAGCATTAGCAACATATTCATCCATTCCCATGTTGTCATTGGTTTTTCCACTTATGCCAACACCAATGCAATAATTATCATTAGTGGTTCATTATAAATGTATAATTCTCACTATTGTTACCAATATGTAATATCCTATGCATGCAAGGCATATCCTCATACATTTCAAGTATAAAACTTGTAATTATAATTAGCAAGGCAAGGTTTAAGGAAATTTCCCTCTTCAAGTCCCTCATCTTTGCATGGAACTCCTCTTCCACACAACAGTTGGTTTGACTTCATAGTCCTTGCTACCTCTAGGCATGCAATTCCTGGATTTGTCCACATTGTTAGTAGCACATTTCTCTTTCAAGAACTCACAAGTACTTTGCTACTCTGCATTCAAATTCTGGTGACTCTCCCTTGTTCCCTGCTAGATAAGATTTACAACACCTATCCACATGATTCATTCTAACCTTGGGTGTGAAAACCACACCACTTCTAAAACGATGATTTTCACCCATTTTGGGCAAAACACACAACTGTATTTTGGTCAGGAATGCTATCTTCAAGAACCTATAATCTTCTTCCTTTTCAGCCCTGAAACTGCTGAAAAATCCCATTCTGAAAATTTCATTGGAAAAACCCAATTTTCCCTTTTTCCAATATGGTCTCTTCCCCACTAACTATCCGGCATTTCGGCAAAAAAGTCATCTAATTTTCCCTACTGCTCATCAGTGGCTTGTTCATCTATTTTCCTCCACTATATTGGGTCCGTAGTCATCTAAACTTCCAAACTTTATCGGCGCTTAGAACCCTTAAGCCTTGCGCTGCATCGGTGATGCCAAGGACTATTCATCGGTGTTCAAACAGCTAATGTCTTCTGCTATTTCGGATCTCCAGCCGTCTAAGATTCTGAGTCCTATATCGATGTTGCAAAAAAATATCGGCGATCGAATCCTCTTCCTGTCGGGCGGCTAGTTCTCTAAGCTTTTGCAACGGTGGGCAGCAAACTAACTAGAGTTTCCGTGGCCATAACTCTGTCGACGGTTGGAACGACTAGCAACTATAGTATTTTGATCGGTGGTCGGAAGCACTTACCGCTACAGCGTCGGGTGGTTAGTCTTCTGGGAAGATGCAATGGTGGGCATCGACCCTATTGTGGGTTCCACAGACCTTAATACCCCATTGGTAGTCAAAAGGACTAACCACTGCGAATCGGCAATGAAATCAACTATCTTCCGCCAATCGCCGATGGGTTTCGATACTTAGATAATTTTTTGAATTTTCCTCTTTGCATCGGCTCTTCCTTCAACTAATGATCGCCGATCTACTGCACTAGACCTCAACAGCTTCACCTTCTATTTATTGGTGATCCCATCCTCTAGTCATCGGCGATCCCAACAACTCAAATTTTCCGATCGTCGATGATCTCATGCCTTAGAAAAACTTTCAGGAACTTTTTTCTTTATCTTCTGTCGCATCGGCTGTCAGAACAACTATCCGTTGCAGCATCAACGGTCGGGGACTCTATCCGTCAGAAGGATAGTCCACTAGCTACCTGCAACGGTGACGCAAAATCAACTAATCTCTTCCGATGTTCATCGACAACTTCATCATCTAAGCATCGACAACTCAATCAACTAATCATCGCTGATTGCTGATGATTTCACGACATAGAAAAATTTTCAAAATTTCCTCTCCGCCATCGCTATCGATGGTTCAACCCACTATCATCTTATCTCTTCTGCCAACATTTCGTCAGTCCAAACAGCTAATTTTCACCGATCCAAAAAACAAAACTTTGCCGCTCCAAACAACTAACTGTAGCCGATCAATCTACTAACCTCCGTCGATGTGTCATCGACGATCCCTTCAAATTAGTGGCACCAATTGCTGATGGTCGGTGTCGGGTGGTCTTTCCAGAAAAGGGGCCGACATATCGGTAGCCTTTGGTTGATCCTCACCACAACTACGACTCTGAATTCCATTGTTCTCCACTGACGGTCAACGAACACATAGAAATCTTTCCGCAATTTTCTTCTGATTGGTCTTTCATTGGGTGGTCTTCAGCTTAGGTGGTCTGATGCATCAGCGGAACTTCGGACTAAGTCCTCCGACAATCCGATGATCCCAATACTTAGAGAAATTTTTCAAAGAAAATCTCTTGTCATGCACAGATTTCTTCTAATTTCTGCCGAGCAGAAGGAAACCTGCCTTTGCTAGCTGACCTTTCATGACCCATTCAGGCCCATGTTGCAACCATAGCTCTAATACCATATTGTAACATCCCTGACCCTCCGACTGGCGAAGTGGACGCTACCAAACCATCAAACATTCGGGAAACTAGCCCCATGAACATGAACATACATAAAATGATGAAATAAAAATTCTTAAAACATAAAACATACTAAGATGCATAGTCATTCAAATACACAGCGGAAGCAAACATACATTCAGGAATTCAACATGTTCATCATAGTTCATTAGCCATCAAATATAATTGCAGATATCAAATAGACAAGGATACTTATCTCATAAAGAACTTGTCCGCAACTAGCTACATTGCTGCAACGTTCCACCCAACCATAGGCCAGCATGCTCATCACTCTCTCAGCAACACTGCCACCCCAGAGCTGGGCATGAATCCCCAAGGAATAAGGGACTAAGCAGGCTTAGACATAGCCAAGGTACACAAATCAGCCAAGCCCACACAGTAGGGTTTATCAAGCTATCGAGGAGTTGGGAGAACCTAAATGCTAAGCTGGTGAACTCATGGAAGAGCTAAGGATGCCTACACCGGATCTAGACTGACTCCTAAGACACCCACACACACCTGACACTAGGAATCAGTCCCTTCTCTACTTCACAGTCCCCCAGGCCCTGACTTTCCTTGCCAATTCTCTTCCGGGGTTGTGGAGAATAAATTCGGCCATCTAACTCCCTCTGTGTGGCTCCCAAACCCAGGTTTCTCAAGCATACCCAGCCTTTAATCCCACTCTACACAGTCTGAGGACCAACCACTGCATACCCGCAGTAAAACAAGCAGTTCATGGCTCGGTGAAGAAACCAAAAGGGAATCAGGGGGACAACCCAAAATGGTGAACGCAGCTCAAGCCAAGAAAGGCGACTTAGAGTTGTTCTTGGACCTAGCATGGCCAAACAACTCAGCAGCAACCCCAAAAGGTAATTGCACACACACAGCAACCCAAACCAGGGTAAGAACAACAAACCCAACCTCATACTAAAACAACAGTAGCAATACACAGTCTACAAATGGGAAAGAAGTCAGACTCCCATCATTGACAGGGGAAAACACATACATAGACCACAATTAGTAGGGAGAACAAGCAAACCCCTACACATCGCACAGAACATGAAGTCTTATTCACAAGAATTCATGGGTGACAAAACATGCTTCCCAACTCGCTGCGTGAGTCCAAGACAAAGGAGAACCTTGTGCGTTAGGAGGAAATCCCCTGTGTCCTTGCATGAAGATAGCAATGAAAATCCCCAACCTATGCGTGAAGAGGAACTTACACAGACCACAATCGTCCCCCAAAAGGAGGAGAGAGAACTGACTTCTTGCGTGAGGAGGGAAAACAGAAGCAGTGGGGAGAGTGGACAAAATGATCGAGCATCCCAACGGCGTGTGAGGAAAACCACTCCCATCCCATGCGTGTGACTGAACCAGCTGGTGGAGAGTGCATGGGGGAAATCCTATCACCCACCACTACCTAGCATTAAGTGCCCTCAACTAAAACAGGATTTTATTGGTGGATTGACAAATGGATTTTTCCCCATGGGTTCCAGGTTTAACAATCCCCCCCCTTATCCTTAGGAATCATGCCCTTTTCATTTAATGTCGCACTGTCGTAGCTGGCTGTAGGTTCATTTTAATTAATGTGCATGTTTACATGATGCCAAAACCATTATGTGTCGGATAGCACGATATACCATCGGCAACGATCCCACTTGCTGAAACATAGCACAACCAAATTGATGGTGGGGATTTTTCCTTTAGCTCCACACCATGATTAATTACAATATATAGATCATGTACCTTTTAATGCATCCGGGGTCAAAACTGGGGGTGTTACATTGCACATACTGGTAATACTGATATGGGATATAATTACCAGTAGCACCGTAAGTAGACTGATAGACAGGTTGTTGTGATGAAGAACTACCGAAAAATCCACCTGTAGGGGGTTGATTTCCGGGATCAGGACCGTTAGGACCACCAGGGCCTCCGAGACCACCAAGACCATTGGGACCACCAGAATTCAGACCATTGGACTCTCCAAGGCTGCTGGGAGATAAACCTCTAGAGCCTTCGTAACCACTAGGAGGAGGGCCACTAGACCCTCCAGGGCCATTAGGGGGGAAGACACCAGGCCCCCCAAGACCACTAGGGCCATAAGGAGGAAAGCCACCAGGTCCTCCAGGACCATTAGGCCCCCTAGGGGGAGGACCTCCATGAGATGGTCCTACGGCACCTCCCACAGTATGTATGGGTATCCCCCCCATAGCTAGCATGTAAGACCAGTTAGGTTGCTCCCATGGCATAAATGTATTACTAAGGTATGGAATTATGGCATAAGTAATTCCTGTAGGATTGGGTGGATAATTAATGTTCCATATAGGTATTTGATAACCATAACCTCCAGAAGATTGAATTGTTATAGGTTGTGCCCCTAAGGGCTGACCTGAAATGGATGGGGGATTAACCACATTAGTATGGGTGGGAGGGACATAAACTGTAGATTGTTCTATGTTAAAGTTTTGTCCTTGACTAGGTACAATTTTGGTGCTAGATAACGTAGGTCATGCAGGTGGTTTCCCCCCGGCACTAGAAGGTAATGATGAAACAGGAATTGAAGGTTGGTCCCCAGGCGCAAAAGACCTGGGAGGATTGGGAACATACATAATATGGGAGGTGGTGGTGTTGGTAGTTTGACCTGGGTTGTGTGGTGTTACTGTGTGATCTATAATCGGTTCAATGGGTCTCATAGAATCGGCAAGTGAACGGTATCCAACAGGAACAGTTGTGGAACATGATGGTGGTGTGCCCAATATGTCATCTATTTTTCTTTCAATCTCCTGTGCACAAAGAATGGCTACATGGTATTGTCTACGTTCTTCTTCATCTAGAGAAACTTTTTTAGAAAGGTTTAAATGGGTGCCAAATGAGGCAATGGCCTGTCCTATAGAGGTATCCCAAAATGGAGCATTGGGACCATAATCTGGACGGGTAGTATCATCAACATGACCTTCTATGGGAGAATGGAACAAGGTATTTCCCCAAGAAGGTTATTGGACCAAGGGAGGCAAGTGTGAAGAATATGGTCCTCCACTTTTTGCAACCACATTATCTCCCACTTGGGAGGTGGTAGCAGCTCCTTAGTCGATAGCTTCCATTGGATTTTCTCCTAAACTGGGAATAAAATTGGGTGGCAAGCCCCATACTCTTCTAGACTATCTAACCTCAGCCAGTTTGTATAGTTCCTATCTAACCTAGGGTCTGAAAAACTAGAAAACACACCAAAAAATTCCCTACTCAAGCTATAGGTCAAACAAGGAAACTTAAAATGATAGGAGGAGTTCAGATAGTCAGGTCTCTCACCGGGATTGTCAAGAAGGTGCCACTCATGATATACCTCTAGGGTACATGCGTAGTAATATCCCTGAATGTTGTTTTCGATGTATGGCTCCAAGCAAGACGACCAAAGGACTTTTCTCAAATGGATAAGGTATCCTAGTGGGGTCTCCCGATATACTCAAGGTACGTGGGAGCTCGAATCGGTAGTAGTGTTGTCTAATGCATAACCGTACACAAGGGGCCTTCCGATATACAATCGATTATGTGAAGTACCTTTCTATATACCTCAAGGGTACATGAAAGGCCGTTCAATATACCGATGGTACATGAAAGAACTGTGCGAGTCCCGGGATGTAATGCGGACAAAGAACGACAACTCCTACGTTTAACGATGCCCGAACACGTCTCTAACCTATCACTCCAATTACTATGTAAATTTTAACCTATAACTACCGTTAATTTTAAAGTGGATGGTTAGGTGAATGCATGGTGTTTTGACAAAAAAAGTAAAACCATGCAATATGCGTATGCAAATATTTCACTTTACCGTTCGGTATGCCTACCTACGAGAGGGAAAGAGAGTATTTTCTTTTGTTTCAAAACCAAAAATATTTCCAAACAACAATCTTGAACACAAATTCAAAGACAAGAAACACTTTCCAAACTAATTTCTCTTTTCTAAAAGCAATAAGAAGGGGAAGAGTCTCTTTTCCTAAAAGAAAAACAAGAAGCACACTACATGCATATGCACTCTATTTTTCAATTTTTCTTAAAACATAGATAAATCTAACTTAAAACTACCATATTTTTATTTTGATGAGATAGTATTAAATGCATGAGAGACAAAAGAACATAAAGAGCCTGAAAGCTTGTAAGGCCAATCATAGATCCAATGTCTAATGCTCAATGATGATAACCTAATCTCAATCAAAAGTTTTCTTTTTTAAAAGAGGAAAAATAATTTCTCTATGAAAACAAAAAAAATTGAAACCAAGACACTAATCAAATGTTTTTCTTTCAGTCTATATAACAGAAACAAAAAGAGATCTTACTAACACCCTAAGCTTTTCAAAGAACAAAAAGTATTTTCACAATCACAACCAACAAGCACAGAAGTGAATGAACAATCAATAAGCCTAATCTAGCTTTTGAATTTCCAATCAAACCAATATTTAGCCATAGAATTTCAAACCACAAGCATAAAAAATTCTAACACACAAGCCTGACAGTGCAGGGCTGAAAGCAAATCAACTCAATTTTTTGCAAAAACATGAGAAAAAAAAGGTCTTGGAATGAGGCCTACCTGGCACTACGCTACAGGGGTCTTGACAAAGTGGTTCTAGACCCGCACCACACCTCACCAACAAGACTCAGGCAGTGGCACCACGTGCTGCTAACTAGGTTCATGCGGTGGCATCACTTCTCGCCAACTGCATAAGAGCAGTTCCCTATATAAATCCAAAACACAAAGGAGAACGACAAATCAAGTCATAAAAAGATCAGATCAAGGTAAAAACTAATAGATTGAGAATAAAAAAGAGCATAAAAGGTCAAAATAATTCAGATCTAGACAGATCTGGAAGTTTCAAACCAAAATTCACTCAGTCAAATAGCATATCTAACTGGAGAGAGTTGGAGATGGATCCTCGATTCAGAAAAGAGTTGAAGAACTGAGGAAGATCAAATCAACTGATACATATATCTATTCCCTAGCGGAAACACCATATTTGTAAGCAGGAATATTTCACCTGCTACAGACAGAAGTTGTTCCTCTAGTCTGAATGGTTCAGATCTATAACAAATGAGTGAACGACAAAGGATGAAGACCCTCCCTAGATGTCGTAGACACCTGAAATGCTACTTCGATAGTAAACCTGTGTACCTATAACCAGATAAAACATGCAAACACATCAAAGCTACCAGAACATCATCTACTTGTCCATGTTAGTGACTAAGGAATCTAACAACATTTACATGCGAAATCAAAACAACAGTAATGTGGGACAGAAATCAGCTTTGCATTAAGATGAATGGAGAAGCTTACAACCAATTAATCCTTAGTGTCGACATGTATCTCCATGAAACCAACACTTCATCCTCATAAGCTCCAACTTTGTTCTCTATGCTCTCAAATGTCTTAGGCCAAGTGGTCAATCCAACAGCATAACAATACCTCTATGGTTCTCCCCCTCAACCATGAACATGAGCTTGTATTTATAATGCTCAATGGATAGGAATGGTTGAGAGATTTGTGGATGAAGTGGCCTCTAAGATCCTATGATGGGGGATCTCGAGTTCAACTGACCCACAATGATAGGGATAAGGGAGGACACGAGGCTCATGATTTAGAAGCCTCGAGAAACTTCTCTTTTTCCCATTTTACCTAGGGTAACACTTTTCTCCACTTATGACAAAGCGGTTTAGGTTAGAAATGCTTATGGACCAAAGGCTATAGGCGGTGGCACCGCTTATGGCAAACAAGATACAAGTGGTACAAGCAAGGTACCACTCATGGTTAACAGGGAAAGCGCGGTGCTGAGTATTTTTATGTAAGATTGACAAACAACATGGGTTTCCACTCCAAGTGCTGGGATTAAGGGAAAATATGTAAGTCAAAGGTCTCATCACATGGTGGTGACAAAATTTGGGTATAACAGTCTGAGAGGAGCTTCCCAGATACAATCAACATAGAAAAGGGTTTACTTATCGATCATCCAACTACGTCTGAATTTAAACACTTGTGGAGAGTTTAAACTCCCTATTCCACAAGTCTAGCTTAAGCTAGTTACTGTATGACCCTATAAAATAAAACTTACTAATAAATTTTAAATTATATCGTTCATTTTAAGGGTTGTTCAAGGTCAGAAGGTAAATGGTGTGAAGGACTGTGATATTATAGACTCGATAGGAAAAATAAAAAATGATGTATAAAGTAAATTCCAAAGAAAATTGCAACTACTCAAACCATTTTTCTTTTCTTTTTTAAATGTAAGCTAATGAACATGAAACTAAGTGTCGAAAAACTAAGACTTCTTTTTATAACTTTTGAAATTTTATTTGAAAATACTGAAAAGAAAACTGCTAAGTGCAACTAAATGCAAAAGCATAAGATGTTTTTCTTTCACTTTTTCAAATTCTTCAAAAACTATAATGCACCTAAATTGAATTTTTTTTTAGTGAGTTTGAATAATCACAACATATAAAAAGAAAAATGAGGTATGGAGGACCCATAATAACCAACTTCAACCAAACAAGAAGAAAAGTTGGTGAAAAACCTGACTTGGAAAAAACTAATGAATAAAATCCACTAGATTTACTAAAGAACAAGTGGCAAACTGATACTACACATAGTAGTACAGAGTATAAGGTATCTAAAGCCCTAATCACTGACTCAGACACACAACACCTGACTCATAGACCAAGCAGGAGGGTCAACTTCAAATCACTAGATGAAAGAAGATTCAAACAAAGAAAACTCAAAGGCTTATGAACAAGCAAAAATATGGTATACAAGACTTTGGACTTATAGAATCATGCCAACAACAGAAGACACTTAAGCAGACAAAAATCAACCAAGACAGGGACAAGCAAACCCTACCAAATTTTTTATGCTGCTACAGGATATACACGACTATCTTATAGATAAATCCATGTACCATACGCAACTATCTTATAGAGAAACCCACGTATACACGTTGCTATACGCAACTGTGTATAACATCAACCTGCATGTACACCAAAAAAAATTTCAAAGAAAAAAAAGTAAAGGTCTCTGGACACACTACCCTACAAATCAAAGGAAAGATAAAAGAACCACACTCAAAATCAAAGAAAAGACTGGTGAAGCACCTACAGGATGAACCCACAATAGGTTGGACTCCCTAGTGGAGTCACCAGTTCTAAAGTTCAGGATATAGCACCCTTGTAACCTAGGGTCTGGGGTTACCAACTTACTACTAACTTGCAGACAATCATCTTTTTACAGAGAATGAAAAGAGAATATGAAGAAAATATTGACTTACCCGATTAACGACGGTTGATCCAAGCTTGATCTTATCTCGCTCCACTCCTTTCCAAAGCTTCTAGGGATGTACCTGTTCACCTACAAAGAGAAAATCCTTCAAGTAATATCTGATGCATATATATATATATATATATCATATTTTAGATGAAAATCATATAGATAATATAATCAAACATATTCATTAAACCAATATACATGAAATAGACACAATACAAGATTGGAAGAAGAATTCTCTTTATTAACAAGCGTTGAATAAGATAAGAATATAACCCAGCTTTTGACACAAGGAATCCTCTGCAACCAAAGGACTTTGAGTTCTACTGCTCCAAGATTCTGAAGGTATACCACCAACATAACTTTTCTCTCCAAAATTGATTGATTAGCCCCCACCCCAAGGCCTCTATTTATACTTTGGGAAATAAAGTGGTTTCGAAGGTTGGGATGGTTGAAATGGTTGGGATAGTTATGGATTAGGACCCAACTATTCTCATCTAATATTGATTTATATTTTTTAATGTCAAATTAAGGTATACGTGGGTATTGATATAGGCAACTCACGTATAATATGCGTGTTGCTCAAAGGAAACTCGTGTATGTAAGTATACGCGGGTTGCAATGCAAATACTCGTGTATGATACGTGAGTTGCAATGCATATAGTAACATATGCAACCCAAAACTTAGAATAAAAATATATAAGGCTAGTTTGAAGATAATGCATCAAAAGTCATGCACATATATAGTGTTTTGGTCACTTCAATCCTAATTTGTCCTTTTGTGTACCAACATGAGGAATGTCAGTACTTGGACGTAGAAGTGTCATTTTGACTGATAACAGTGGGTGTTGATGCTCAACTTTAACTTGCTGAAATTTTATACACCTAGCTATATATTCAACAACTCCGTTCTTCATATTAGGCCAACAATACTCATCTCTTAACATGGTTATCATCTTTTGATACCTCGGGTGTCCGAAATAAGGACTTTTATGTACTTTATTCAAAATCAGCAATTTAATTTCTAGTATTTTAGGTACATACAATTTGTTTTTATACAACATTAATCCTTTTTCATTTAAACTATACTCTCTTTTGACATTTTCAAATTCTTTATTGGTTACTTTTTCTCTTAGATTCTGGTATTCCTAATCTATTTTTATTCCTTCTTCCAATTTATCGTCTAATTCTGTTTTGTAACTGCTAATGGAAGCTATAAAATTTCGATTAGAGGAAATTTCAACACAAAATGGGCCTCCTAAGGAAAATTAATAAAATAATAGTTAAAATAATAAAATAATATTTATTAATTTTGGAGGAAGAAAAAAAAAACCATTTTTTTGTTTGTATTTCGACATATCTCCCTGTGTTTTTACTCAAATTTCGATCGGGAGAGCTTGTTGGATGCGGAATTTAATTCCGCATCCAATGCGCTCTCTTGATCGAAATTTGAGTAAAAACATAGGGAGATATGTCGAAAATACGAACAAAAAAAGTAGTTTTTTTTATGATACCTATCCCCATATTTATATTAAAAAATTGTTTAAGAGGTGCTCCCTTTTTGAATTTTAAAGCATTTTTATTAGCTAATACATGATGAGATGTGTTAAGAACCCATGTCAACCCCACTCTTTATTTTGTTGGTATATTTTGTCGGATGCATATGCTTTGTAAGTCGTCCAATTAGTATGATGTATTATCCCACATTCATGGGGAGTAAGTAATAATTGTTAAGTCATCCAGTTAATAGGTTGCATTATCCCACATTCATGTGGAGTAATAGTTGTTTATATTAGACTTAGTATATAAGTATGTGTTGAGGCTATTGAAAGCACGGAAGAGTTATTTTCTATTGAGCTTGCTCAAAGGAGGTTGTCCCCTCAAAGTGGCCTGTGATCAATACAATATCTTTTGTGATCCAATATTTTTGCATTCTCATTGTTTATTGCAGGAGGCTCTCCACAACGTGGAATTTGTATTATTTTTGGAAGGCCCATTTTAAATTGAAATTTCCTCTAATGATTATTGCATTTCAGTTTAATGCATCAGCAACTTTGTTTTCCTTTGATTTGATGTGTTTAATTTCAAAATCATATTCTCTAAGGAAATCTAACCATCTAGCTTTCGTTCCGTTCATATTTTTCGATCAAACAAATACTTCAAACTTATGTTATCAGACATTAATAGAAATGTTTTACCAATTAGATGATGGCGCCACATTTTTAGAGCATGAATTATGGAATCCATCTCTAAATCATAAGTTGCATAATTCTTTTCATTTATTTTTAGCTTTCTTGATTCATAAGTGATTACGTGACCTTCTTGTGTTAATACTCCACCCAAACCTTCATTGCATGTATCCGTGCATACAACAAAATCTTTGTTTCGATCTGCTATTTTTAGTATAGGTGTTGTAGTTAACAGTTCTTTTAATTTATTAAATCTTTCTTCACACTTTTGATCCCACACAATTATTTTTTCCTTTTTCTGTAATGATGTTATGGGATTCACGGTCTTCGAGAATCCCTTTATAAATTTCTAGTAATAACCTGTAACTCCCATGAATGATCGTACATCTGTTACCTCTTTGGGAACATGCCAATCAATTATTAATTTTATCTTATTGGGGTCTACTGATATTTTTTCCTTGGATATCATGTGACTTAGATACTATTTTTTATCTTTATAGAATTCACATTTACTGAATTTAGCATATAGTTTATGTTCTCTCAGAACCTGTAGTATTATTTGCAAGTGTTCATCATGTTCTTCTTTCGTTTTCGAATAAATTAATATGTCATCTATGAAGATGACTACAAATTTATCTAAGTATTTACTTAAGACACTGTTCATTAAACACATAAAATTTGTTGGACCGTTTGTTAGCCCAAAGGGCATAACCACAAACTCATAGTGCCCATATCTAGTTCTAAAAGTGGTTTTAAAACTATCTTCGTTTTTAATTATGACTTAATGATATCCATATCTTAAGTCCATTTTTCAAAATATCGTCTCTTCGCATACTTGATCAAACATATCATCGATGCAAAGAAAATGATATCTATTTTTAATGGTCATTTTATTCGGTTAACGGTAGTCTATACATAGACGTAATGTATCATCTTTCTTTTCAACAAACAAGACAAGTTCCCCCCAAGGGGATACACTTGTTCTTACATAATTTTTTGCTATCAATTCATGTAGTTGCTATTTTAATTCATTAATTTCTAAAATGTTCATTCGATAAGGAGCCTTTGAATTAGGTACAACTACTGGTACTAATTCAATCCGAAAATTCAGATCTCTCTTTGGAGGTAATCCTGGAATTTTTTCTAGAAAAACATCAGATAAATCCTGTGGGATTGGAATATCATTGAATTTCATCTTATATTCTTTATCCATATGTTTGTTATTTATTACATGTACAACAAAGACTTTACAACCTTTCCTTACATCTTTTTTCATTTGTAAGGCTGATATTTGTCTAACATAAACTTTCATAGGTATCCCTTTGACTATAATTATTTCTCCTTTATCATTTAAACAAGTAAATGTTTTCTGAAAACAATTTAAAACTACTTGATGTATTTCCATCCAATCCATACCTATTAAAACATAATAAGATCCCAATAACAATACATTTAACTTTACTTGAGTTCTAAACTAACTCATAAACAAGTCACAGTTTTCAACATAATTAACTACTTTACTTTTGGTTCCTATGGCTAACTGCACCAACCAAGACTTTTCAAACTTTTTCAAATATAATTTGCATTTTTCTACGATGCTATGTGATACATAGCTTAAAATAGTACCTAGGTCAATCAAAATAGAAACAAGCTGGTTTTGTATCATACCTTGTACTTCCACCATGGAGGTTTGATGATCAACCTGTCAATTTTTAAAGGCTTCATTTATTCTAGGCATTTCATTTTCTACATCTCCAATTGTTTCCTCTTCCTGAATGGTATGCACATTGTTGTAGTTCCTCTTTCTGTCCAGACAATCATTTTCATAGTGAGGTCCCTGACATTCCCAACACTTTATAGGTTCTTTATGTTCATTGTTTTTAACATAATTATTAGGCATGTCTGTTCCTTTTGGTGCTATAATAATTTGTTTTGTTTTTCCTTTAAAATTTGTTTCTTGATAATTACTCTTAGAGAAATTACGAGAATTATTTCTGAAGCTTTTCTTAGACTTGAAACATTTTATTTTCTGATCAAGGTTACTTGCTCTCTTATTCTTCATGTTAGGTAGGATCTCTCTCCTTTTACTTTGTTCGTTGCAGAAGTTAACTTTTCTCATTACCTCTTCAAGGATCTTTGGATTATCAAATTCATTTCTGTCCTTGAATCTAGTAGGCAAAAAGCTTAGAAACCTATGTATTTTAGGCTTTTCGTCAATTATATATGGTACATATCTTAGTAAACTTATAAATTTACTACTTAACTCTTTCATTGACATTGAACTTAGTTTTAGTTCATAAAACTCTTTATCTCTTTCTTCATAATACTGTTCAGATAACAATTTTCTTTTTAAGTATTTTTTAAAGACTCTCCAGGTTAAATACTTTTCTTTAAGGTTTTTGACTCTTTTTATGTCCTGCCACTAGATGTCATATTTTTCAGTTAGGTTGTAGATATACATCCGAGCTTTCAGTATATTGGAGTAGTTATAAATCTGAAAGTACTTTTTCATCCCTGATAACCAAGTCTCGGCCTCTTCACCATTTTCCTCATCCCCTCTAAACATGGGAGATTTTATCTTTTTAAATTCTCCTGAGATCTCTTCATAAGGTTTATACTTCCTCTTTCTAGGACTATGGTCACTTTCACTACGTTCACTTGTGTATTTATACCTTCCTTTGTGTGACCTTACTTTAACTCATGAAGAAGATTTACTTTCACTATCAGAAAATTTTAAATTCTTACCCTTGTATTGTTTTTATGATACTATTAAAAAATCAGTTTTAGACTATTTTCTTTTATCTTTACCTCTGTTGTGTATTTTGTCTAGTAAAATCTGATTTAGTTCTAAAATTCTTTCGTTATCTACTTTCACAGTTTGTAGTTTGTTCTTTAACTCTTTCACTATTTGAAGTAACTCTGAGGGTTGATTATTTAATTCCACATAAATGTTATCTGGATTATTATGATGGGATCCATTTTCAGCAAATGCTTCAACTCCTTCCATTTCATGCAAAATGCAATTTATATTTCTACACATAAATAGTTTTAAACATGATCAATATATTTTGTTTCCTATTTGTTTGCGACTGAGCCAATCAGACCTAGTGTTGGGAACCTGGGTCTAATACCACATGTAACATCTCCAAATTTCGTAAAATAAAAATAAAATAAAATATATATGACCGTAATTACATAGGATAAATAAACATATATGATGTGCATAAAGGACACATTTATGATAAAACAATAGAATGCAACTTAGGTCTGACTGTGAAATATGCAAAATAATAAAAACTTCATATGACCTTTAAAATATGTTTCGTCTTTATCCAATTAACATAATGACTCTTTGTGACAACATTACGATGCGACATATTGTTAAGATGACACTACTTTGTTTAATAATACACTACTTATGTTTACTGTCAGTTAAAGTTGTTGCGCTTTGCTAGTTATGCTCTAGTTTTACTCGACTTAATGTTACGTCAAAACTACCTTAATTTGGCGTCGAGTTATGAATGATATGTCATAAATATTATTCTTCAGTTATAATTAGTGTACTTTCTAGCTATGTCTTAGTTTACTTACTAGACTCCTCTATGAGCTTAGAGGGTTTGGTTATGGTCTTACTTAGCCTGAGAGCTAACGCATAACCTTTTTTTCATCTATAGATACTTTGAGGAAGGAATCTTTCCTTACTAGGTCGCTTCCCAAAAGGGGTCTAAACTTATAAAACAACAGGAAACAAAATACTACCTAGAACACTCATGCACATGCATAAACCTAAGTTATAACAAGCACGGGGTAAAAAGAATGTGATGGAAGCAAGGTATAAATATAAACAATGATCATAAGGTTTTTCCATACCTTAGATAAACATGCGAAGTAAAGGTTATGGCATCATCAATGAAAGGAAAGGTTTGGAACTAAAGTGATTTAATGTTAAGGTTCTTGATTTAATGTGGCAATGTATAGGCCACGTGATGGCTTAAATGATCTAGCTCGGAAGCATGCTAGTCCCATCGAAAAACCCTAAGGGTTTAACTCCTTTTGAAAAACTCTTCCATGATGTATTGTTTTGGTTCTTTCCCTGTGGGAGAGCTATAGCTCTTTGGCTCTGTAGTTCTCGGCGTGAGCATTCAGGTTGTTGGCAGGGTAAAACAGGCTCTCGACCCTTCCTCAAACCATGATACCTCAATGTTATGAATGCATCCACCATGTTCTTGGACTTGTATGTCGACTGCACTATCTGTTGGTAATTTGAGTTTTATTGTGGTGTGTTTGGTAACCTCCTTCATCAAATTTGACTCTTTGCGAGATAAGTTCCTTTGGACATTGTTTCAAGTTTTTAGTTTCTTCTATTCATGCCATAAGATATAGTTTTGACCTCTAAATTATTATCTTGCAGAATATTTGTTTATGGATTTTCGTGGGAGGGTAGGTTTTTCTTCAAAAGTAAAAAGACCAATACATCGGTAAGACCTATACCTGCTCTTCTTGCTCATTGTGGCAATGTGGCTTGGTGGTTCTATGTCTTGTGGTTTCTGGATTGAATACTATTTATGCATTCTCGTTTTTTTTAACAGCAAAAGGGTAACCTTGTGGGTTTGGGCCTTATGGCATGTTAGAATAGTTTTTAAAAGAAATATCCTCCTCGTCATGATGACGAAGGACTGTAATACGTTTACTTAGTTTCTATGGGTTTTAAAATATAGAAATATTTTTTTGGGGAATGTTAATGGTTGTTGGACTGTCATCCCGAGACTTGTAAATATTTAATTTTATGTGTGACTCTTGAAAGGTTTTTATTGTAAATACACAGTTGATGTTTTTCTTTGGAAAATGTTGTCTTGATCATCAAATATGTGGTTTTCATTTTTTATTAAAATATTTTTAAGGTCGAAGGGTCATTTCTACTTTCCAGCACTTAGTTTAAGCAATAATGCATCTATGAAAAGTTACGATTGTGAGGCCATTACTCTATTTCGATTAGCTTTGAGAAAGGGTTGTGAGGCCTCTGTTAAGTTCATAAATGTTTGAGTGGGTACCACTGCTTAGATAGTAAATGTTTAAGTGTAATCCGTAAGGCGGTTACAATTCCTTCTTTAATGTTTTTACTGCATGTTTATTTGGTGGATAATAATACTAAGATGGCCGTTAGCCTACAACCAGAGCTGTATTTTCAGTTGAAGTAATTACTTGTATTTGTAACTCTATTCAAAATAACTAAAACCCTTGGCATGATTCATTCCGATAACCTAGTTTTATTTACTTAGTCTACAGTAAATTGTAACTGGTTTTTTAAGTCATGAGGCCAAAGTAATATTAGTTATGTTATAGATTTTTAATTCAATTTATATACCCTCTATCTGTCGAGGGTTACAAGTTTGCATCTTTGATTTGTTGAAATTAGCATTCATTAGGGTTTTTAAGATATAATTATATAAAGTATACTAATACTATACCCTGAAGATAATACCTTCCTTAGGTTTGTAGTGGAAGACTTCGAGTCTCAATGCTTAACTGTTATTTAATATGGTAATCTATATTTACATAGAAAATCATTTTTAAAATAAGGCTCTGTCGAGTCTGTAAGGTTTTAAATGAGGTTCTAAAGTAGCTTAGAAACTGACTCTTTAAATCCTAGTTTAGTTAACACTGATAAGAAAATTATGATAAAATAATACTCTCTAAGTAAATCTTAGGTATACCAAGTGATAAGAGGGGGATTCAAATTCTAGTTTGGAACTTAACAATCGTAATTAAAATAGATATAATGTAACTAATACTAGTTGAAAGAGAAATGCATTGTCTGAATATCATTGGGTATCATAATCGATGACTATAATGATGGATCTTGAAGCCATTAGCGTAAAGTAAATCAAAAAAAATGTTTATACCAAAATAAGAAAACAACTACATCTTTTCCTTTTCAGAACAAATACCATATAGAATAGTTACCATTAAACTTTGTAAATGTTACACATTCTGTATAAACAAAATACATATATAGATTAAAATCACAGATAAATAACAAACAGTTTAGAAACTGTATATTTTGCAGAAAGGGGGACAAACACCCAAAGGAGACCGTTCCACCCAACCGTCTCCAGAAGAAACCAAGATTACTTACTTAGGACCCCCGAGCCTATTCACTGAACCACTAGGACGAAGATTGTTAGATAATAACACACACAAAACTCTTTGCAACTTAGCACTCAATATCAGACTTAACTGAACAATTTCACTTTAGCTATCCCCTCATCAAATTCCTTGTGTGTCTGACTTTTCAGTTTGCAACAGTCACAAGGTTCATTCACTTGGTAATAGAATGTAGTGATTGTCCTGCTCAATTCGATGGTATTTATAAGATTGCCTAGGTCTTTGGTCAGTTTTGAAATTAAATGAGCAACCTGCTTAGTTCTCCCTCTCACGAAATATGACCACTTTTTGAGGTATTTTGCTTCTTGCAACAACTAAATAGTGAAATGCTAGTGATGCCACTTGTCAATTATCCTTCTATAGCTACTCATTCCTCATAGTAGGTCAGTGAACATTCTTTCAACACTCTCCTTTGGATAGATGCATCTTCTATTTAATTATTTAAATAAATACATATTCAATTACAACCATCTTTGACATACTTGATCATAAAAAATTTACAATAATTTTAACATAATGTTTTCTCAAATAAATAAATAAAATTATTTTTCAATTCTAGGTGGGTTACATTAAGGTCCATTATACCAAAATTGGTATGAGTGAACTTAATCATCATCATCAATTACAACTACACTTCTTAATTATACTTACACTCTGTTTGACTAAGCAATTTGGGTGCCATTTGTGTACTTCAAATTGCCCAACAAACAACATAAATTACAGATTTTGTGGGTCAACTTCACTACTAAAAAATGAGCCTTAAAGTCAAAATGGTGCCCTAGTAAAACTACTCCATTTGGGTGGGGTGGTTGTTGTTGTTATTAATATATATGCTATGCATGAGTGAAGTACAAGTGGTGTGGGAGTGACAAGGAATATTTCAATAGAGCCCTTTTTAGCATCTCTATTATTATTATAATTAACATCTCTATTATTATTATAATTATTGCACCGATAGAAGCGTGCTTTCTAACCTAGTATGGGGATGCAACCTAGTATGGGTGCTAGCCGACATAAATAAAAAATAAAAAATATATCAAGTACCAAGAGAGATCCAAATGGTAAAAAAAAATGTGCACCTAAAGAAATTGGTTAGACTTTACTAATTACTAATGAATTAGTTTTTTCTTTAAAATTGGATAACTTTTTTTGTAAAATCTAAATTTTAAAGCTTTTAAATTGTGTTTTTAAATGTATAAATAAATTCCACACCATTAAATATCCATATATTATAAATTTTTACAACTAATATGACATCAAAAATTTATTTTTATAAATTCCAAAAAAACAAACTTGAAAAAAAAATTAAACTACTCCATTGATAACCACTAACCCTAACCGTAACCCTGAACGGTGCCACTTCAAAAACCTAAGAAAGGAAATCCACGCCCTAAGATGCTATTTAAGCACAAGAGGTTCACGATAATGTGACAGGTTACTGTTTTTTATTTTTATTTTTTATTTACTTAGTCTACAGTAAATTGTAACGGGGTTTTTAAGTCGTGAGGCCAAAGTAATATTAGTTCTGTTATAGGTTTGTAATTCAATTTGTATACTCTCTGTGTGTCGAGGGTTACAAGTTTTCATTTTTGATTTGTTGAAATTAGCATTTATTAAGGTTTTTAATATATAATTATATAAAGTATATTAATATTTTACTGTGAAAATAACACATCTCTTAGGTTTGTAGTGGAAGACTTTGAGTCTAAATGCTGAACTGTTATTTAATATGGTAATGTATATTTATATAGAAAATCCTTTTTAAAATAACACTATGTAGAGTCTAAGGTTTTAAAGTAGCTTAGAAATTAACTGTTTAAAGCTTAGTTTAGTTAACACTAATAACAAAATTATGATAAAATAATATTGTCTAAGTAAATCTTATGTATACCAAGTGATAAGAGGGGGATTCAAATTCTAGTTTGGAACTTAACAATCCTAATTAAAAGAGATATAATGTAACTAACACTATATGAAAGAGAAATGCATTGTCTAAACATCACTGGTTATCATAACCAATGACTATAATGATGGATCTTGAAGCCATTAGAGTAAAGTACATCAGAAAAAATATTTATACTAACATAAGAAAATAACTACAGCTTTTCTTTTTCATAATAGATACCATATAGAATAGTTACCATTAAACTTTGTAAATGCTACAAATTCTATATAAACAAAATACATATATAGATTAAAATCCAATCAGTTTAGAACGTGGATAGTTTGCAGAAAGGGGGACAAACACCCAAAGGAGACCGTTCCACGCAACTGTCTCCTGAAGCAGCCAAGATTACTTGCTTAGGACCCCCGAGCCTGTTCACTGGACCACTGGGATGAAGATTGCTAGATAATAACACACACATAATTCTCTGCAACTTAGCACTCAATAGAAGACTTAACTCGACAATTTCACTTTAGCTATCCCCTTATCAAATTCATTGTGTGCTTGACTTTTCAGTTTGTATTCACTTGGAAATAGAATGTAGTGAGCCTCCTGTTCAATTCTATGGTATTTATAAGATTGTCGAGGTCTTTGGTCAGTTTTGAAATTAAATGAGCCACCTTCTTAGTTCCTCCTCTGAGGGAACACCACCACGTTTTTAGGAATTTTGCTTACTGCAACAACTAGAAAGTGAAATGCTAGTGTTGCCACTTGTCAATTAGCCTTCTACAACTGCTCATTCCTCCTAGTGGATCAGTGAACACTCTTTCAAGAATTTCCTTTGGATAGGTGTCTCTTCTATTTAATTATTTAGATAAATAAATATTCAATTATAGTCATCATTGACCAACTTGGTCATAAAAACATTACAATAATTTTAACATAATGTTTTCTCAAATAAATAAAAATATTTACTTTTCAATTCTAGGTGGGTTACATTAAGGTCCAATATACCAAAATTGGTCTCAGTGAATTTAATCATCGTCATTATCAATTACAACTACACTTCTTAATTATTAACCATATTTTAAAAAATGTTAAAAAAATATAACATATTAAACCACTAATTTAAACAAAATAGCATCGTACACTATGTTTGACCAAGCAATTTGGGTGGGGTGGTTGTTGTTATTAATAATGTATATAGCTTCTTACACTATGTTTGACCAAGCAATTTGGGTGCCACTTGTGTACTTCAAATCGCCCAAAAAACAACATAAATTACAGATTTTGTCAGATAACTTCACTGCATTCCCCTGAAAAATGAGCCTAAAAGTCGAAATTGTCCCCTAGTTAAACTACTCCATTTGGGTGGGGTCGAAATTGTCCCCTAGTTAAACTACTCCATTTGGGTGGGGTGGTTGTTGTTATTATTTAAACATATGTTATGCATGAGTGAATTACACTTGGTGTGGGAGTGAAATGAGTAATCTTTCATTAGAGCCCTTTTTAGCATTTTTATTATTATTATATTTATTGCACAGCGAGGTGTTCTCCAAGCCAGATATATATATAAATTGCATATCCACTTAAATAAAATATGAAAAAAACATGAATAGAAACACGTATCTATCTATCAAGTACCAACACAAATCCAAATGGTACAAAAACTGTACATTATTAATTGTTCTATTACCTTTTAGTTTTGCTCATGTGGAGTTTTATTGTGGGTACATACTCATTGTTTAAGAATCAATTTTCTAATTTTAATAACAAAATAAAATTGGAGTCACCTAAAGTAATTTGTATGTTTTAATTATTCATTAATTTAGGGTAGTTGACATAAATTTAATATCAAGTTTAATTTTATGAATATAGTTTCAAATTCAAAATAAACAATTATTACATGGACACGTGTATTTATAAAATTTATCAAGTAAGATTTTGCAAAAATTGGCTTTAATTTTTCAAAATCCAAGTTACATTTGTCAAGTTCTAGAATTTTAGTGCCTCAAGGGTTTTTGAGGGAGATGAATCCATTTCTACCATCAAAATCTTGATAAACACAACTAAAAATTTTGATTTGCAAAATAAAAAACACTAGATTTGAGATCCAAATTGTCCAATGTTTAGACATCTAAGTTTTAAATTAATTTTTTCCAGATAAATTTTTGGTAAAATCTCAATTTTAAAACTTTTAAATTATGTTTTTAAATGCATAAATAAAGTTAGCACCATTAAATATCCATAGATTATACATTTTTACAACTCATATATAACTTCAAATAAAATTATTTTTAAATAAAATTATTTTTAAAGGTTTCCAAAAAATAATTTAAACTAGTCCATTGATAATCACTAACCCTAACCCTAACCCTAACCCTGAACCTGAACCTGAACCTGAAACTGAACCCTGAACGCTACCACTTCAAAAACCAAACAAAGGAAATGCACGCCCTAAGACAATATTTAAGCACAAGGAGGTTCACGAGAATGTGACAGGTTACTGTGTTTTACTTTTTCAGAGTTTCAAGTCTTTGAGAAGGCAATGCTTCATCTTGTCCACATTTGCCTTCGATTCTATTGCAGGGTGGCTGTTCTGTAAACGGATTCGCTTAGACTTATATGCAGGCGCTGAAACGGGATTCTACAATGGTTTCCTGGGCAATTTTAAGGTCGTTGTTGTTATTAGTGTTGTGTCTGTGTCCACTTTTGGTGGTAGGATATACCACCGCCACCGATGGACGCAAGACATTCATTGTTCGAGTGGATGGTAACTCAAAACCGGAAGTCTATCCCACGCACCAGCACTGGTACAGATCAATCATTGTAGCTGCTTTCCAGGCCGCCGCCAAAACGGAGCCGGGAATCTATACGAAGGCACAGCAAGACCGTGCATTGCTGCTTCATGTTTATAGCACGGTATTGCATGGCTTCTCGGCAAGGCTAACAGAGGAGGAAGCCGCTCAGATGAAAAAAGCACGGGGCGTTCTTGCCATGTTTCCAGATCGTACACGCCAGTTGCACACAACGCGTTCCCCGCACTTCCTCGGTCTTGACACGCCCAACGGAAGCGGCCTGTGGGCGGAGTCCGATTACGGCTCCGATGTGGTGATCGGTTTCCTGGACTCCGGCATCTGGCCGGAACGGCGGAGCTTCAGCGATCACGACATGGGTCCCGTTCCCAAGCACTGGAAAGGCGAATGCGAGAGCGGGGCCGGGTTCCCCAGTTCCCTCTGCAATCGGAAGCTGGTGGGAGCGAGGTTTTTCTACAAAGGCTACGAAGGACTACATGGTCCCATGAACGACACCTTGGAGTTCCGATCGGCCCGGGATTCGGACGGCCATGGCACTCACACTGCTTCCACAGCCGCGGGCAGAAACGTTGAAGGAGCCAGCATGATGGGGTACGCGCAGGGAATCGCCAAAGGAATGGCGCCCAAGGCACGTATTGCGGTCTACAAGGTTTGTTGGGCCTCTGGCTGCGTTGAATCAGACATACTCTCTGCTCTTGACAAGGCAGTAGAAGACGGAGTGAACGTTCTTTCTCTATCGATCGGAGGAACCGGCGGTGCTAAGTTCATTCCTTATGATCAAGACAGCTTTGCGATCGGCACCTTCGAGGCGATGAAGCGGGGGGTTTTCGTTTCTGCATCAGCTGGAAATGACGGTCCCAAAAATGAGACTGTGGATAACGTGTTTCCCTGGATCACAACAGTAGGGGCCGGTACTCTCGATCGTGACTTCCCCGCCGATGTCCTGCTTGGCAACGGGATGGTCATCCGTGGCCTGACATTGTACAGCGGAAAGGAATTGATTCCGGGAGGTCAGGTGCCTCTTGTCTATGGAGGGGACGCTGCTGTAAACGGCAACAAATCCTCGTCTTCTTTGTGCAAGGAGGGGTCGTTGGATCCCAAGATCGTTAGAAACAAGATCGTGTTATGTGAGCGTGGGGATAATGCCAGGGTTGCCAAGGGGGTCGTGGTCAAGCAGGCCGGAGGTGTCGGAATGATACTCTGTAACACCGCCTCTGATGGCGAAGGAGTTATCGCCGACGCCCATCTGCTCCCTGCCGCTGCTGTGGGCAGCGCTGCCGGGGATTCGATCCGCCGATATATCCAATCAACCAAAAACCCCACCGCCGCCATAGCATTTAATGGCACCCAATTGGGGGTCAAGCCGGCTCCCGTCGTAGCTTCCTTTTCCAGCAGAGGCCCTAGTTTCCCAACGCCTGAAATACTCAAACCCGACATTATAGCCCCCGGTGTGAACATTTTGGCTGCTTGGACCGACGCGGCCGGCCCTACCGGCCTCCCAATCGACCCCAGGCGAACAGAGTTCAATATAATATCTGGGACCTCCATGTCATGCCCTCACGTTAGCGGGGTCGCTGCGTTGCTCAAAGGAGCGCACCCGGACTGGAGTCCCGCCGCCATCAGATCTGCTCTAATGACTTCTGCTTACACTTACGACAATATGGATAAACACGAAGGATCAATGGCGGATGAAGCCACGGGACATGCTTCCACACCTTTTGATTTCGGCGCAGGTCACGTGGATCCCCAGAGAGCTATGGATCCTGGACTCATTTACGATTTGGGCGTCGATGACTATATTGTCTACTTTCTATGCAATCTTGGTTATCGTCAAGAAACCATCAGGGCTTTCACTGGTAGAAATGTTAGTTGTCTTATTGAAGGAGGAGAGCCTGAGAATCTCAATTATCCGTCATTTTCAGTTCTTTTCTATGACAAGCTGTCTTTGAAGCCGACGACAAGCTTCATCAGAACGGTCACTAATGTCGGTCCTGCCATTTCAACTTACAGGGCCTCCGTGATTGCTCCAAGAGGAGTAGAGATGACAGTGGAGCCACGAGTATTAAAGTTTGCCAAGAGAAACGAGAAGTTGAATTTCACAGTGAGCATCAGCCCACAGCGCGTAAAATTTCCTCCAGGGACATTCTTTGGGTCAGATACAGTCTTTGGGTCGCTATCCTGGAGCGATGGCAAGCACGTTGTACGTAGCCCTGTTGTAATAACCGTACAGCAACTTTAGCAGCCAAGCCTCATTTTTGCTCTTTTTCTGTTGTAATAATGGAAGTATTGCTATTTTCAGTTCAGTATTTTAAGTAACCGGCAGTTAGTAGCTTCGGTTTTTGGAAGGAAAAGCCTGTCACTTGTCTATGGTTATGTTCTCTTTATAAGCCAATCATGTGTTGAGTTTTGACCTATTTTAGCTTTTTATGCCCAGGGCAGAAATAATGGATTAACCATAGCTCTGAAAATTTAAATCATAATATTTTAATTTAAAATAGATTTACACTTATTAATTTTTTTTATAATGTAAGATATGTTTTTATTATAATGTTTTTTAAGTTTACACTGATACAATTTTATGCACCATATCCTCATATCCTTATCCATACCATAATGAGCCCCATTTCAGTCCATTCATTGATTTAGATCTGGTTTTTGGGGTTGAACCCAACTTGCAGTTTGTACCTCCAACAATATAGATACTTGATATGAATTGACATCATGATGATTAAGGAAATATAGATGCTTATATGAATTGACATCATCATGATTAAGATTTTCTTTTATAACAACTGCAAGTCAATTTTATGGATCTAAAGGTGAATTAAGAAAAAATAATACACGAGTTTTGTGCACATGTAATTTTAGGTGAACACATTCATAATTCTCAAGCAATGCACAAGGATGTGTCTTTATGCAGATTGAGTATGCATATTTAAAAAAAAAAAAAGGTGAAAATGCAATTTTAGCAATTCAATTATGCCCATTTCAATGAAAACTAATATGGCGATCTTATGAGCAATATCATAATATATCATGAGGTGAAAACCATTTCCCTAAATCATGAAGGAAATTGGTTGGGCACGCCTTCGACATTTTCACTAAATCATGAAGGAAATTGGTTGGGCACGCCTTCGACATTTTCACTAAATCATGAAGGAAATTGGTTGGGCATGCATTTTCATAATGCCTGCCTTCGACATTTTCAGTAGAGTATGTAAAACTTAGTGAAAATTTCGGTATATTTGCACTACAACTTTATGGCTAGTAATGAAAAACTAAAAATGTAGAAAGGTAGGGGATGAAGAAATACATCTTTTGTAACTTGAACAACTCAAATTGGTGTGATTATAAGCCATGGGTGTGATTTTTGTGCACTAGGCGTGCATTTTTGCTAGGCAGTTTTATGACAAAAGTACAAAAATGCTAACTTGGCATATTTGTTGTGAGAAAATGACATTGAATATCAAGTTTAATAGTGGGATCAGAATAACAACAAGAATAATGTGTCCCTTAACCTTCAACTTTAATTATCAACTTGAGGATTTGTACAAACTTAGGAGGGTTCAACACTATGTCTGCATCTATAAAAAGAAGAAGGTGTCTAGTGGTATGAGTGTAAAACTTAAATGGGGATGCAGTTAGTCCTACCTGTAGGTATGCTACAATAATATTAAAAGAGTGCTACCTAAACTACTTGAGAAATGAAAAGTTCAAGGATTCATTTGACACCTAATCCCTAGTCCAGTCCTTCACGGGCAAGCTCAGATGGCCTTAACACTCCTTGTTGTTAATGGCCTCCAATGGATTTCCTTAAGCTCTACCTCAAGAGTGACGAGAACAAGATGGTAGTGACCTTATGTTCCATGGAAATTTTCATATATGCAGAGGGTCGCTTTGATGAAATAAAACAATCAATTCGTGCATTGCGAAGAAAAACATAATAAACAACAATCATCTACGTTATTGGAATATAAATCACTAATATTTTGTGCACATACTACTTGAGGAAATTACATTTGATAGTAAATGTAGAATTTATACAAACTTGAGGAAATCGATAGCACCTAACAATATTTCAAGAAACAACTACAACTAACCTTAAGAAATGGTCCTAACACACTACACAATAGTCCATGTACTTCTCTTGAGTGGGCCCTGTTGGAAAAATGTAATTAATTCACAGATCTGGATTTGATCTCCAGTCGACTCTGTCAGAGTCTGAACACGCCACGATCTTGTCTGTCAGTCTGACAAGAAGGAAAAGTCCACATGTAGGCAGCGTAACTGAGTCGAATTTATTTCAGAAGTTAAGTTGTTAGGTAGATAGTTATTGCAGTGTTAAATGCAAAGTAAGTCGGCAAGTAAGTCGGTTCATGCTGAAGCAATCTTCAGGTTGTCTATAAATAGAAGAAGCATTTTGTAATTTAGTTTACACACAGAGAGAGAACAGGAACACAGACACAAAGGAACTCCGGGTGAGAAAGAGAAGTTGAAGCTCAAGCTTCTGTGCATTTGATTTAGCCGAAGAGCTGAAGCTCTGTAGACGGACGAGTTTGTAACAGACAAATAAGTTGATCGCACCAAATTTGATCGCATCAACTTGATCGCATCAACTTGTTCGCACCGCATCAACTTGATCACACCACAGATAAGTTGATCGCAGTGAAAAGTTGGTCGCAGTAAAAAGGGTGGTCGCAGTAAAAACAGGTCGGAGTTAAAAAGTGAAATTATTTTCTTTTTAAATATTTACTGAGCGCTAAACCCAAGTTTAGTGGGCTCGGTTTTAGGCTATCTGGTATCAGAGCTAGGCTATATCAGAGCAAGGTTATATCAGACCAAGGTTTATAACAGCCCAAGATTTTAGGAAAGAAATCTTGTCTTAAAAGGTGGAAATTAATTTTCTATGGAAAGTTAATTAAAAATTAAAAATGGCTTCCACTTCCGGTTCACTACAACCTCCAAGTTTTACAGGAAAGAATTATGAATATTGGTCTTTAACAATGAAGGCTTTATTCAGAGGACAAGATGTCTGGGAGATAGTTCAGCATGGTTATGCAGAATCAGCAGACATGGCTGCATATAACAATCTCACACAGGCTGAGAAAGATGTCTTGAGAGAACAGAGGAAGAAAGATGGAAAAGCTCTGTTTTTCATACATCAAGCTATGCATGAGAGCATACTCCCAAGAATAGAAGCAAAGACTAATGCCAAGGAAGCATGGGATGCATTGGAGACTGCCTATCAAGGTTTGACTAAGGTAAAGACATCCAAGCTACAGATTCTGAGAAAAGCTTTTGAATCTCTGTGCATGAAAGATTCAGAGAATGTAGACACATTCTACACCAGAGTTGTTGGGTTGATAAACCAACTGAAATCTCATGGAGAACCCGTATCAGACCTAAGCGTTGTTGAAAAAATTCTCAGAAGTCTTCCCCCAAGATTTGAAAGTCTGGTTGTGACCTTAGAGGAACACACAGACATGTCAACATTTAGCATTGATGAGCTGCAAGCTTCACTCATCAATCATGAACACAGAATCAGCAGATCGCATACATCACTGGAAGGTGCATTTGCAGCACAATCATCCATAAGCCGTGGCAGAGGCAAGGGGAGAAACAACTTTAGAGGCAGAGGAAGAATTTCTTCAAGAGGAGGACGAGGCAGGAGTCCTGCAAATGTCAGTGGCAAAGGCGATAACCAGAACCCAAGTCAGCCAAGTGGCCAGAGGTTTGATAAATCAAAAGTTCAATGTCATTACTGTAAGAAGTTTGGTCATTATGCATATGAATGCAGGAAGAAACAATATGACCAAGGAAGGAAAATCCCAAGTCAGCCGACCAGCACTAACACTTCGACAGGTGCAATGTTAATGGCATCGACATCTCCACTTGAATGCAATGCTGTTCAAGAAAGTCCACATGACATATGGTACTTAGACTCAGGATGCAGCAACCATATGACTGGTAATTTAGATCTGTTTTCCAGTCTAGACACTTCAGTTAAAACTGATGTTACACTTGGAAACAATGTCCAAGTCACTATCTTAGGAAAAGGCACTGTTGATATTATAACCAAACAGGGGGAGAGTAAGTATATCCCTGATATTTATCATGTTGATGGTCTAAAACATAATTTGTTAAGCATTGAACAGTTGTTACAAAAAGGCTACAGAGTCTACATGGAAGATGAACACTGTGTGATCAAAGACAAGCATCCAAGCGACCAGCTGATAGCAAAAGTGCCAATGACAAGCAATCGCTTGTTTCCATTGACGATAGTTCCCAACATAAAAGGGAAAACAAAGACAGGAGCTGCATTCAAGGCAGAAAATGAAGAAGTAGTCGAAATCCTCGACAAGAGAGAAAATTGCAGCGCTAATTTGCAAGCTGCATTTCAGACAGAAGTTCAGGATGAATCCTGGTTGTGGCATTTCAGATTTGGACATCTGAATTTTGGTGGGCTGAAGCTACTGCACACAAAGAATATGGTGAAGGGATTACCATTGATCGACAGACCAGAGAGGGTTTGTGAAGGCTTCATTTTTGGCAAGCAACACAGAGAGACATTTCCAGTCGGAAAGTCGTATAGAGCACGCACACCACTTGAAATTGTGCACTCTGACATTTGTGGTCCAATGCAGACATCATCCATTGGTGGCTGCAAGTATTTTCTAACCTTTATTGATGACTACTCAAGAAAGACATGGGTATATTTCTTGAAACACAAATCTGATGCATTTGGTTATTTTCAGCAGTTCAAGGCACTCGTGGAGAACCAGAGTGGACACCGCATCAAGATCTTAAGGACTGACAGAGGAGGTGAATATGTTTCAAATGAATTTCTGAATTTTTGCAAGACCCATGGCATACAGAAACAATTCACTGCACGGTATACACCTCAACAGAACGGTATTGCCGAAAGAAAGAACAGAACCATCATGGAGATGGCACGCAACATGTTGGCAGCCAAGCATTTGCCAAATGAGTATTGGGGTCAAGCAGTCGCAACTGCTGTATACATTATGAACCTATGTCCAACAAAGAGTGTGAAGAACAAAGTTCCCCAAGAAGCATGGACAGGTATGAATCATAGTGTCTCACATTTAAAAGTTTTTGGTTGTGTTGCATATGCTCATATTCCAGATGAGCTGAGAAAGAAGCTAGACAAGAAGGGACAGAAATGTATTTTCGTAGGCTATTCAGAAGATACAAAAGCATACAAGTTGTATGACCCTGTCACAAGGAAAGTGATAATCAGTCGGGATGTTCAATTTGTTGAGAATGAATCATGGGATGGAACCGTCGACACAAATGTCAAGATTGTGTCGAACATTGACAATGATGATATGGAAGAGGAAGTGGTTCAAATACCACATGTAAATCAACCGTTCGGAGCACCGTCAACCCCCATGACACCAAGACATGGTTCAGCACAAGGACCATCGACACAAGTAGCAGCTCAAGCTACACCGACAAGTACACCAAGAGGACAGTAGACTCCATCAAGCATTTCATCAGGGTCAACATCGACAGAACCGATGAAGACAAGAAGTCTGCGAGAGATATATGAAGCTTGTACACCTAACTCATTCTCTCTGTTTGCATTATTTTCCCCTATATATGATCCACTAACATTTGAAAAATCTGTTGAAGAAGAAGTATGGACACAAGCCATGGATGAAGAAATAGAATGCATTGAGAAAAACCAGACATGGGAACTGGTTGATGTACCAAAAGACAAGGATGTAATCAGTGTCAAATGGATTTATAAGACAAAGCAAGATGCTGATGGTAATGTGCAAAAGCACAAGGCAAGAATGGTAGCAAGAGGGTTCACACAGCAACCCAGCATCGACTTCAATGAAACATTTGCACCTGTTGCACGCATGGATACAGTCAGAACAGTTTTGGCTATTGCTGCACAAAACAAATGGCATGTTCATCAAATGGATGTCAAGTCGGCATTCTTAAATGGCTATCTAGAAGAGGAAGTATATGTGGAACAACCACAAGGGTATGAAGTTCCAGGTCAAGAGCAAAAAGTGTACAGGCTGAAAAAGGCACTCTATGGTTTGAAGCAAGCTCCTAGAGCTTGGTACAGTCGTATTGATTCCTATCTCATTGAAAATGGATTTCACAGAAGTGAAAGTGAACCGACTTTGTACACCAAAGTCGATGAGAAAGGTAAAATGTTAATTGTCTGCCTGTATGTAGATGATTTAATATTTACTGGTGATTATGGCATAGCAGATTTTAAAACAGTCATGGAAAGTGAATTTGAAATGACTGATCTGGGGCTTATGAATTTTTTTTCTGGGCATTGAAGTTCAGCAGTCTAAGAGTGGTATTTTTATATCACAGTCCAAGTATGCAAGTGAAGTATTAAAAATGTTTAACATGTCTAACTGTAAGACAGCCCCAACACTAGTGATAACAGGTTTAAAATTAAGCAAGGATGATGAAGGATCCACTGTAGATCCTACGCTGTTCAAAAGGCTTGTTGGCAGCCTTATGCATTTGACAGCAACAAGACCAGACATTATGTATGGTGTAAGTCTAATCTCAAGGTTCATGGAGTCACCAAAAGACTCACATTGGCAAGCAGGTAAAAGAATTCTGAGGTATGTAAGTGGCACAAAAGACCTTGGTATTATGTATTCAACTTCAGAAAAATTTAAACTCATTGGTTACACTGACAGTGACAATGGAGGCAGCATAGATGATAGGAAAAGCACATTTGGATACACATTTCATTTTGGTACAGGTGTTGTTTCATGGGATTCAAAGAAACAGCCCATAGTAACTCTATCTTTAGCTGAAGCAGAGTATGTTGCAGCAACAAGTGCTGCATGTCAAGCTGTCTGGATGAGGAGAGTCTTAAAAGACTTGTCACAGAACCATCAAGAACCGACAACAATCTTCTGCGACAACAATTCAGCCATAGCATTATCAAAGAATCATGTGTTTCACAAGAGAACCAAGCACATTGACACAAGGTTTCATTTTATAAGAGAGTTGGTAAATGACAAGGAAATTTGTTTGGAATTTTGCAGGTCTGAAGACCAACTTGCTGACATCTTCACAAAGCCATTGGCAAAGGACACATTCCAGTATTTGCGTAGTTATCTTGGAATGACAAGTTCTCCACAGTGAACTCTGTCATAAACAGAGCATGTCTAAGCTCTAAGACATTTTGTAAGTTTTTGTTTTAAAAATCCCCATCTGCTCATAATTAAGGGGGAGTGTTGGAAAAATGTAATTAATTCACAGATCTGGATTTGATCTCCAGCCGACTCTGTCAGAGTCTGAACACGCCACGATCTTGTCTGTCAGTCTGACAAGAAGGAAAAGTCCACATATAGGCAGCGTAACTGAGTCGAATTTATTTCAGAAGTTAAGTTGTTAGGTAGATAGTTATTGCAGTGTTTAATGCAAAGTAAGTCGGCAAGTAAGTCGGTTCATGCTGAAGCAATCTTCAGGTTGTCTATAAATAGAAGAAGCATTTTGTAATTTAGTTTACACACAGAGAGAGAACAGGAACACAGACACAAAGGAACTCCGGGTGAGAAAGAGAAGTTGAAGCTCAAGCTTCTGTGCATTTGATTTAGCCGAAGAGCTGAAGCTCTGTAGACGGACGAGTTTGTAACAGAAAAATAAGTTGATCGCACCAAATTTGATCGCAGCAACTTGATCGCACCGCATCAACTTGATCGCATCAACTTGTTCGCATCGCATCAACTTGATCGCACTGCAGATAAGTTGATCGCAGTGAAAAGTTGGTCGCAGTAAAAAGGGTGGTCGCAGTAAAAATAGGTCGGAGTTAAAAAGTGAAATTATTTTCTTTTTAAATATTTACTGAGCGCTAAACCCAAGTTTAGTGGGCTCGGTTTTAGGCTATCTGGTATCAGAGCTAGGCTATATCAGAGCAAGGTTATATCAGACCAAGGTTTATAACAGCCCAAGATTTTAGGAAAGAAATCTTGTCTTAAAAGGTGGAAATTAATTTTCTATGGAAAGTTAATTAAAAATTAAAAATGGCTTCCACTTCCGGTTCACTACAACCTCCAAGTTTTACAGGAAAGAATTATGAATATTGGTCTTTAACAATGAAGGCTTTATTCAGAGGACAAGATGTCTGGGAGATAGTTCAGCATGGTTATGCAGAACCAGCAGACATGGCTGCATATAACAATCTCACACAGGCTAAGAAAGATGTCTTGAGAGAACAGAGGAAGAAAGATGGAAAAGCTCTGTTTTTCATACATCAAGCTATGCATGAGAGCATACTCCCAAGAATAGCAGCAAACACTAATGCCAAGGAAGCATGGGATGCATTGAGACTGCCTATCAAGTTTTTACTAAGGTAAAGACATCCAAGCTGCAGATTCTGAGAAAAGATTTTGAATCTCTGTGCATGAAAGATTCAGAGAATGTAGACACATTCTACACCAGAGTTGTTGGGTTGATAAACCAACTGAAATCTCATGGAGAACCCGTATCAGACCAAAGGGTTGTTGAAAAAATTCTCAGAAGTCTTCCCCCAAGATTTGAAAGTCTGGTTGTGACCTTAGAGGAACACACAGACATGTCAACATTTAGCATTGATGAGCTGCAAGCTTCACTCATCAATCATGAACACAGAATCAGCAGATCACAGACATCACTGGAAGGTGCATTTGCAGCACAGTCATCCATAAGTCGTGGCAGAGGCAAGGGGAGAAACAACTTCAAAGGCAGAGGAATAAGTTCTTCAAGAGGAGGACGAGGCAGGAGTCCTGCAAATGTCAGTGGCAAAGGAGATAACCAGAACCCAAGTCAGCCAAGTGGCCAGAGGTTTGATAAATCAAAAATTCAATGTCATTACTGTAATAAGTTTGGTCATTATGCATATGAATGCAGGAAGAAACAATATGACCAAGGAAGGCAAAGCCCAAGTCAGCCGACCAACACTAACACTTCGACAGGTGCAATGTTAATGAACTTAAAAGTTTACTCAAACATAAACGAAAACATAAATCTTTCTCTTTCTCATTAACATACAATTTTATTGCAACATAAATCCTTTTGGTAACAAACAATAACAAAGTTTGAGTCTAGTAACATAATTCCATGAAAAAAATATGATGTAAACCATAGGCATACTAGCTCGACTAGATCGACTTGAGTGTCTGCAGTCTTCAGATAGTCTCGGTTAGCTTTGTGTCCCCCACCTAAGTGACAACATGCAACTCTCATATCTGATCAACAAGGTAATACAATGACACTTGGAGCCTCGAATAAGTGACTCGTATTAATTCTTGCACATGATCTAGGAACTAGGAATCAAAATCATCAAAGAATAATTAACAAATACTCATGAATTGGAAATAATCGGAACTAGAATTGGTTTCCTCTCTATATATTTAATTTAAACAATAAAGGGTTACAATTCCAATGCTGAGCAATGGCTTAACTCCATGAAGAATTCGAATACCTAAGGAGACAATTCGAATTCAGTGAGTGAGTCTAGCTTAACTGACTCTCAACCATTCAATCTCACTCAGTTAACCACTTGACCAAAACCGTAATTGACTCACCAAACCCTAAATGAAGACGGAGTGCAATAAATGACTGAATCTCAACTGAAGGAGATCAAACACATGTCATAGCAATCCAATCATCAAGTTCTAGTGCTCCATGACTCCAATGAACCCTGATGAGGTTAACTGAAGCTGAACTGACCATCAAAAGTTGGTGGAGGCACCTTGTTGACTCCAGATCATTGAATAATAATAAATAATCATTAAATAATATATTTAATGACTGGAGGCGCCTTCACTGACTGTAATTGACTGGTTGAACTGATTGTAACCACTAGTTAGCAATTAGGTGCATTAATGTCACACAGATCACCCCCGGAGTGCTCCAGTTAGCCTCCTTGACTGTAGGAGAAGGCTAAGTTAGCCTCCTTGACTGTAGGTAGGCGTGGGTGTGACTGGATGGCAATTAATGCTTCACTAATGTCAATTAAACTTAGGATAGTGGTTTAACTAGGCCAATTTGACCAAAAGAGTGTGTATGATGGTAAATGTCTCCAACACCCCCCCTTAAGCTATACTCAGGAAGAGTTAGAAAACATATATGCATAAAAAATGCTAGGGCCTTGGAAACTAAGGCCATAGGTCACCCTATACAATGAAGTAATTTCTTAATATAACCAAGGAAATGGGGAAAACCTCATGGGAAAAATACCCCCCCTCAAACTAAGCAGTAAATCAAGAATTGGTTCTTCTATGCAATAGTATCCTGAGACTGTGCATGTGAACCTATGAATCCAAACTAAATGAATATGTCTAGAGGAATATTCCACTTTGGAAGAAGAACAATGCACTCAACTAAATCATAAATATAAAGAGCTGCACGGTGAAAACTGGACCCATGTAGAGTAGCTGAAATCATCTGAAGAGAGAGCAAAGGTTCTTGAGGATTCGAACCATGTGTGGAACACTCAAGAAACTGATATGTTGCAGCCTTGAACAACAAACCATGAGTGGTAAAATCATCCCCAATTTTTAGGAGCAAGTGTCCAAGCGGATGCATAATGTCTTCCTCTTTACTAGTTCTGTGAGGAGATGAGCTTGTGACCAAAGGTAGAGAATCCCTAGGACTCTGGAGAGCGAATGCTTGAGCTCCATAATCTGATATAGATTCTGAAATAGATAATGAATCAAAAAATAAAATATCAGCAACCTCATAAGAGGAAACTAACACCAAATCCCCAGCAGCAAAATTGAATAAGAACTGGGGTACTTGATTTTTCACACCGAAATTGGTGAGAGCAGCTACAAGCATGGATGGAAGCTCTTGGATTTCAAAATATGGACAAAATAATATCAGATCAGAATGTAAATTAGATCTAAATAATTTCACAACAGATCCAAAACTATGAAATCAAATCAAATCCCCAGCAGCAGTTTTGTAGGAGACTTGCGGTACTTGTTTCTTCACACCGTTGATGAGAACAGCTACAAGCAGTACTGAAGGTTTATGAACCTGAAATTTTGAACCAAGAAATATCATATCAGATCCAAATAATATCATATCAGATCCAATAAGGTTTATATCAGATCCAAAAGTATGGTCAACCGAGATGGTGGATGCACAGTTTTCTTCTTCTTCAAAATTCTGAATTTTGGTGCATGCAATCCTGCAGGAATTTGCTGGAAGATCTAGATCATGGGGAGAGAATGTGTCACTCTTATAATCTAGTATTTCTTCCAAAATATCCATGTTTTTACATATTTTCACACCAGCATCAACATTAGAGGGAGAAAAATCAAATTTCTCTTCACTTTCGGAAGCAATTACTGGTAAATTTTGCACAGAATTCAAAGGAAAATCACCGGTGAATGTTTGCATGGAAGTGGAGCAGTATTTTTCTTCAATATCAGAGATTCAAATTTCTTATTCTGTTTAAGTAATATGAGAAGATGAGATATTAGAGATGTCATGAACTTCCGGAGCATCAGGAGAAGGAGTCACTGCATGGAGACTTTCTTCAATTCGAATTGACTGTGTAGAAGATTCTGCTTCATCTTCATCTTGAACAACTTCATCAGAGAGAGTAGAGGCCAAGAATTTTGAGTAAAGAACTCTTGTGGTGTTGGATGTGGTATCCAAAGTACTATTATGATCCTCATTGTGCTTGCCAAAGGTTCTGTCCAATTTTGTCCAGACTTCCTTTGGGTATTCAACAAAACAAATAAGGTAGTACAAGCTAGGAGAAAGGGCCAGACCTATTTCTCCAAAAGCTTTATCACCGTCATTTAGCCAGTCATTCTCATTCTCATAAGACTCTTTTCCAAGTCCAATAGACACCTCATAGAGACCTCGTCTCTTCAGAGATGCAAACATATTCAACTTCCATTCCGAATAGCTTGTGAATGGGGTGAGAAGAGGGATTGATGAGTCCATTCGAAGTTGTACCTGTTAAGACCTGCGAATCAAAACAAAAGGGGCACCGTAAGGTCATATAGCCTGCACATTTTAGGCTTTCATCACACCCATCATAGTCAATCAAGCAAGCTTGATCAACAAGTTCTTTACTTGGGGTATTAAGTGGTAAGCCTTGGCTTCTGGTGCAGTGCTGGATTTTTTTTTTGAGCTATTGCTCACTTCTCATGGAGAAATCTGTCAAAAATCTTGTTTTTGAGAGATTGTTCTTCGTCCTGCTGTATGCTCTGATACAATATTAATTCTTGCACATGATCTAGGAACTAGGAATCAAAATCATCAAAGAATAATTAACAAATACTCATGAATTGGAAATAATCGGAACCAGAATTGGTTTCCTCTCTGTATATTTAATAAACAATAAAGGGTTACAATTACAATGCTGAGCAATGGCTTAACTCCATGAAGAATTCAAATACCTAAGGAGACAATTCGAATTCAGTGAGTGAGTCTAGCTTAACTGACTCTCAACCATTCAATCTCACTCAGTTAACCACTTGACCAAAACCTTAATTGACTCACCAAACCCTAACTGAAGTCAGAGTGCAATAAATGACTGAATCTCAACTGAAGGAGATCAAACACATGTCATAGAAATCCAATCATCAAGTTCTAGTGCTCCATGACTCCAATGAACCCCGATGAGGTTAACTGAAGCTGAACTGACCATCAGAAGTTGGTGGAGGTGCCTTGTTGACTTCAGATCATTAAATAATAATAAATAATCATTAAATAATATATTTAATGACTGAAGGCACCTTCACTGACTGTAACTGACTGGTTGAACTGATTGTAACCACCAGTTAGCAATTAGGTGCATTAATGTCACACAAATCACCCCCGGAGTGCTCCAGTTAACCTCCTTGACTGTAGGAGAAGGCTAAGTTAGCCTCCCTGATTGTAGGTAGGCATGGGTGTGACTGGATGATGGCAATTAATGCTCCACTAATGTCAATTAAACTTAGGATAGTGGTTTAACTAGGCCAATTTGACCAAAAGAGTGTGTATGATGGTAAATGTCTCCAACAACTTGGAATGTCAAGATTCCTGGGAAACAAAATTCCTGAAAACATGCCACCAAATATGATTGCAGATGCTTAGTGCTTCTTCAAGGGTCTGTATACAAAATTATGTATTCAACCAACGAGATCATCATTCATGTGCATATTATATATTCAATGGGATTTTAACAAGTAAGTACTATATTCTAATAAACATAAATCCAAATTACACGGCATGCAACATTAACCGATCCACTATCCTTTTTCATCTCATTCTTCACTTTAAACCTTAGGAATTCAAGGAACAAATTGGCATTTGTTAACTGAAATAGGGGCCCATCATATCCCCCCAACTTGGCCCATTGCACACCCTTGTGCAATAAAAGAGGATGCTCTGACCTTATGTCTACTGTTTGAGACCTGATGTCCAAGGTATAAAAATTTGTGCGAGAAATACGGTGATGATATGTTTTATTTAACTCTAGTTATTCCCAACTAGATCTCTCTGCTTGATCACACAATTCTCGCTCTTTGTCAAAGAGGAGGAGAGGAGGAATTATCCTAATCCCACTCCATTCCAACCTGATCTTTTATAAAGTTGTTGTATATAGGGATGATCTTAATCATGCCTTCCCAAAGGTGGAAGGTGAGTGGATCTCTCTAAGCTTCAATCTTGGTGGAATATCCTAGTAACTTTCCATGATCTTATTAAAAACATGTTTCCATTCTCTCTCAGGACCTCTTTTGAATATGAAATTGCTCAAATTTGCTTCTCCTAGAATACAGGGATAAGATTAGAGTCTTTCCTTGATATTTTACGCACTATTATTACCTCTTCTAGGTTGTTTGCTTCATCCTTGAGCCATAGTGGTGTGTTTTCCTCTACCTTTTGATATTTGGCCATTTTAGCTTCCCTTTTGTCTTTGTTCAGGACCCATGCGCATAAGTATATGATATGGACATCCTCTATGTAAGGGTTTGGAGATGATCTATGAGGAAATGGTAGAATGTAATTGTGAATATAAAATTCACTCAATTGGTCTTTCCCTTCTTCATCCAACCCTTGGCAGGCGTTAATAAAATATTTGGGGGTATCTATATGCTCAATGGACATATTTTTATTTTATGAAGATGAAATCTTTGCCACTGTTCTTTTAAAAAAACATATTATAAACTAGAAGGGGGCCTATAACTTACCAATTCTTGGAATATTAAAGGAGATTTTGTTGATGCTACCTTCAATTCATCTATTTCTTGTGACTTGGTTTTCAACTCTGCCTTGCATTCCTTGAGTTCACCTTTGAGGTTGTTATTGTCTTCTTCCAATTGCTTCCAATCATCCATGTAATGTATCTTAACGATTGGAAGTTTTCTTTTAGAAAATACAGTTCATGACCCTACTGATCATGAGGTGCTAAAACATTCTTATGTTATGTTGCTTCCAAGGCTTGAATCTCTCTCTTTTATCTGATTATTTCCTCAACTTGATTGTCCAGGTAAATTTTTTCATTTATGATACATATTAACATTCATGAGGCATCATAATAAGTGAAGGTACTAGACCAATATCAACAATTTTCAAAAATAAAAAGCAAGAAACCATACCTAAGATTTTTCTAATGAACGGAAAACAACTAAATCAACAATCCTATTTAATAATTCTGGCTGAAAATAACCCTTTGATTCCTCTGTGACTAATTATTTTAAGGATAAATATCTACCTTTATGTTCCTCTTCTCCAAAAGCGAATCCAATTATATTACTTCCACACTTAGAAATCGCAGTAGATCCAACATTGGATGTCATAATAATGAGGGTATTTATAAAGATACTATTCGACCTTGCAAAAGTTCCTAAGTTACCAAATTGATGTACATTTTATCCATAAAAATGCAAATTTCAACCTATGTTTCATATAACATTTTGAGGAAGGTCAATATCTTGTGCTTTTCTAACTTGGGAATCAAGAAATGGCCACCTCAAACACTTGGAAGAGGATGTTGGAAATACCAAGGTGGGATTTCTCTATTTCATCAAGCAATATTATTGAAAATGGCCTCTGTCTTATTGCCTCGATTAGAGTCCCCACATAACCATATATCCTACATACCCAGGTGGTGACCCAATCAATTTTCTCATAGTATGTCGTTCCATGTATTCACTGATGTCCAGCTTGATCATGGTTGCTTCCTGCCATTATTCATAAATGAAAACATTCTAGAATCATGAGTTTATTAATAGTCCACTTGAAAATAATATCAAAAGGGTATCATCTATACTAAAATAGTGAAAATTTTGACTGAGTGAAGTAACTTACCAATTCAAAATACAAGTAAGCTAGGGCCTTAATCAAATGTCTTTCCAACTCCATTTGGACCACAAAAATTCATTGAAGCAATGGGTCGATCAGGATTTTTCAAGCCTACGTGGGCCCTTCTTATTGCTCTAGCAATGGTATTGACAACATCATCTTGACCAACAACATGAGTTTGGATATTTTTCTTAAGACCAATCAACTTAAGTTGTTCATTTGTAGTAAGATGCTCAATAGGAATTCCTGACGACATGGATGCAATACTTCTATGTAATATGACTCAACGACAACAAGCCTACAAATAACTGAATCCCAAAATTGTCCTCATACCTACCCATAATTCATATTGATCACTGTGTTAGATTAAAGAAGTCTGTAAACACACCAAGAAATTTCCCAGAATAGGCACAAATTTGGATTTTTAGGCTCCCTTTTTGTTGCAATGTTTCATAATTTGGGTGAATATAGGAAATAATGGATCTTCTACATGTACCACATATTCAATTGTGGATTTCACCATATGAAAATAAAATTAAAAAAATAGGAAACTCTCAATAAATTGAACTTGGAATGGAATGTTATACAAGTTTTAGGCTCATTCTCTCACTCAATGGACCATCCATTTTCCTCATATTTCTCTCAATGAAATTCTCATTCATTACACTGAATATGGACATTGCTACTATTTCTCTTAATGAAATGCTCACTCATCACCACATGTTCAAGGTATCAGTTAAGAAGAACATACTTAAATGAAGTCTAAAGAAAAGGAAGTGTGAAATGCTTCACTTCATGACAATCTCTTTACCTTAAAAAACACTCAACTAACAAGGATTCACCACAGCCAAATGTTTGATTTTCATACACACAATGCATTTAAATTAGTTATTGACCTCTAATCGGGTGAGTCAAGTATTTCTTCCTATTTCCCTTCTGTACTTTATTTAAAGCTAATTGTCTGCAAGGTTAGAAGTAAGTTGGTAACCCTAGACCCTAGGTTACAAGGGTGTTTAATCCTGAACAACAGAACTGGCGAATCTACTGGGGACTCTGAGTTCTGCTGCTGCAAGACTTCTCAATGTATACCACCAGCATAACTTTGCTCTCCAAACTTGATTGATCAATGCCCTCCCCAAGGCCTCTATTTATACTTTGGGAAATATAGTGGTTTCGAAGGTTGAGGAGGTTGAGATAGTTGGGGTGGTTAATGATTAAGGCCCAACTAATCTCCATTAATCGTGATTTATATTTTTAAATGTCGAATCAAGATGTATGCAAGTATTACTATAGGCAACCCACGTATGACACACGATTTGCTTGAAGGAAACCCGCGTATGCTGATGTACGTGGGTTGCAATGGAGATAGTCGTGTACAGTACATGAGTTGTCAATGGGAATAGTCACGTACGTACGCGAGTTTCAATGAAGATAGTCGGGTACGCCATTTAACACTTAAAAAAAATAATATGGCGAGCTGGTTGAAAGGTAAATGCATCTCATGTCATGCCCATGTATAGTGTTTTGGCAAACTTCAATCCTAAGATGTCCTTTTGTCTACCAACATAAGGAATGTTGGCACTCACACGGAGAAGTGCCATTTGGGTTGATAACACACATCCCACAGTTGGATCCAGATGTTACCACCTAAGTTATACTTAGTGGTTTTTTATCAAGTGAGCCTGGTGAACCAGACAAAGATGATTTGTTCGAACTTTAGAAGACCTTCGGAAGTGATTTTGGGAAGTGCTTGTTGTACTATATCACATGTTCATACACCCTTAGGGGAGTTGTAATAAATGTTCTAGCATGATAATGTATGTAAAAGACTTAGTCTCTTAGACTTTATTTGTCAATCCGATCAGCCCAAGGTGTTTTTTCCCTTGGTTATTATTGGTTGTTGAATAAACGACTGATAATTTCGGAGTTTTTCACTCAATACCTCCAAAGTTGGGGTGGTCAGCTTGGGATTTAGGTCTAGTGAGGTTATTAGAGTCTATGTGTCAATGTATAAACATGCTAGGCATCATGGTCGAGTCATATGAACATGTCTAAGTCCCCCTAGGTTTTTTAATTTTTTAAATTTTTTTAAGTTTTTTAAACTTTAATTTTTCCACAAAAACTTGGGCTATTTTTTAATAGTCTAATTGGAAAAATTGGTTTTGTAATAAAAGTGGGCCAAATAATTAGTTTTAGTCATGGAGGTGCTCATTTTCAAGCTAAGAGTACCATGTAAACCTATAGACCCACTATTTCCAAGTTTTGAGTGATTTTCCATCACTCGGGTCAGAAATCCCCAAAAAATCAATTATTGATAATTTTAATTGATAAATTGATGAATAATGGAGCAAATCCAAAATCCTAGATCAGTGGATTCTCAATCGATTTGATTGAAATCAATCTCATCATCACCAGATTAACCAGAGATTGCAATTCCTTGACTGAAGAAGCTAATCAGGGCAGATCCAGAGTTGAACTTCAGCCTCCTTTATGGGGAATTGCACCCTCTCTCTCTCCTCTGCACATGTGGGCTCTTTTGGAAGCTCTGTGGTTGATGATTCAGTTAGCAGGTTAATGTGTCAGCTCAATCAGCCCTCTAATTAATAGTTAGACTCAGTGAAAGCTCAGTTCAGCTTCAGATTAGGCATTGATGAACTCTCCTTCAGCTGCAGTTGTCTATCTCCTTGGGATTTGCGCCCCCACTGGGCTAGGGTTTCATTTTTTTGTATAAATAAAGCATGGCTTCCTCCTTTCCGAGTTAGTTAGAGTTGGATTGAGGAGATATTACTGTTGTAATACTGTGTAATATATTTTGCGATTGGAATAAAGTGAAGCTTTGGAGGCCAAAAATGGTTTAATGCTCTTATGTGTGTGGAATTAACATTGTCTTGCAGCTTTTTGTTGTTACTGGTGTCTCTCTCTCAATTTCTACATTTGAATCTTGTTTGGCTTGAATGATTCAACTAAATCAATAGGAGTATAGTTGGGCAAGTAAGATTACTTGTTTCTCAATATCTCATAGCATATATGTTTGAAGATTCAAATTATACATGTTTAAATAAGTTGATTTGCATGTGATCCCTCTCTTTTTTCATGTATCTATATCCAGATCTCATAAGGTTTTTGTGCAGGATTGTTTGTTAGTTTTCAGGTAGCAGGGGTTGGATGAACTGTGGATCTATCTTGAATCCACTGGGCATCCAACTGTTTTGTGAAGGAATTGTCCCTCAGCATTCCACTAACTAGTATTTTTTGCAAATCCATTCCAGCAACAAGCGCTCTTCTTTTCCTCTTCCTCCTCCTAATTTTTTAAAAATCAGTCCGGCTACTTGTTTTGAAGCTTTAAATTTTTTTAGATATATCAATTTCAGAAATCATTTTACATAGATCTTGCTTCCTTAAATCTCATAAACTAGATCTCATTCCCAAAGAAATTTTACAAGCATTCTAGATCTAGTTTTAGGGAAAATTGTCATTTTTCAAGGCTTTGAAAGTAGATCTAAAGCTTGTTGAATGCATGATTATTTCCTTAAAATATAAAAATCTATATTCATCAATTTAAGTGCTTCATATTGGCTGCCACAAAAACAGGCCAAGATCCCAAGGAAGGCTTTCTTTCTTTGGTTGTTTTTCCGCTTCTTTAAAAACTAGTTTTAACTTATAATTTTTCGGTAAAAAGTGTGTTCATCCAAAAGTACTTTCAAAGTAATTTTTGGCATATTTAAATGTGATAAGCTTGCTCTATTTATTATGTATAACATAAAAGAGGAGGAGGTTCTGTCCGGAAAGCATTTTTGGACCATTCGAAACCCCCCAGGGGGTCTCCATCTTCCCAAAATTTCAAAATTTCAAAATTTGTAAAACTTTGGTCTTATTCCATATAAGGACCAAGTGGATTAAGTTAAGTTTTCTGATATTGTAATTTCTGCTAATAAAAATAAAAATCTCTTCGAATAGGCTCGAAACGAGCCTATTCACCATCCCCCCTAGGGGGATTCGCGTCCGTGTCATTTTTTACATTTTTTCATCTTTTTTCAATCTAGTGTAGTTCTAATCTGCAAGGGTATTATACTTTGACTTATAATCATTTTCATATTCCATATCTAGTGGTTTCAAAGTAATTTTAATACTCACCCCATGAGCCTCCTTTTCATCCGAAAGGTGAAGAAAGGGTTGTGGTAGTCTAATTAGAAAATTGGGGTTTGCTTATTTGTTTATGATTCATCTACTATAATTAATTTTTTTAATAATCATAATAAAATCAACCCTTCCTTGATTCCCCAATTGAGGTCCACTTGGACCGAAAGAGGTTCCTGGAGGGTTTTCTTTTTAATAAGAACACCTCTTTTAAAATTTTCTAAAAATAAAAAAGACTCCAGTGTGTATGCTATGTACTTGGTTGCGGTTTGTTCAATCATTCAAGATGCATCAAAATCACTTGAGTGACTATATTAATTAGTCTTCATCTCCCAAATTGACAAACCATCAGGAAAAAATCCAACGCCTTGAACAAACTGTAAGCGGTGGAAAAATACCCAAATGAGTGGGAACAACTGGAAAGTCACCTCGAGGCATCGATCTCTGTCACACCCTGACGGGTGTATTATGAACAACAGTATTCGAGACTCCGTTCCATCCCACAAACACCTTGCGGGTAGCCGTGAAAGTTCACTTTTGGACATACTCCAAGTACCCCTCGGGTATATCTGGAGTCCCCTTTTCACCTAATTTAATTCATTCACATTCCACATTAATTTAAAATATACCAAGAGACATTTTCAAAACATTCTTTCAAGTGCATGCAAGCACATTATTTTCTCTGTTGACTCCATTTAAGGAACTCGTGATTTATTTGATAAATTCTTTCAAATATATATATATGAGTGTCATTATTGTGCTTATCTGCTTTAAATCTTGCATCTTGTTATCTTTTGTTTCCACTGGTTAATTTCAAAAAACTCCTAAACAACTTAATCAATATAACACCATCACACTAAGTAATTAGCCTTAGTAATTTAATAGGGTCTACCCACCTTGGATTCATTAGGAGTTAGCCTGAACGGAGAAGTCAAGAACAAGGTGACATCCTTGACTCGAGACTTTCCCCCAAGGACACACCAAGTGGCTTGAATATTTATACCACGTAACCCAGGTGTGTGAAAGGTGACAATAGAAAACAAGAGCAGGTATCCCTCTGCTAAAAAGTGAAAAAGGAGAGCTCATGAAGGGAGCCAAAACCGACATTTGGAAACCTTGACCATAAGGGTGAGTGTTTCCGAATTGCACCCCTACATATGTAGGTGTTGGACCTACATATGGGGTGGATGGGGGAATGTGCCCCCCATTCCAAGGAAAACCATGGACAAATGAAGAGGATCCAATAGGACCACTCTGAGTAGTGTGTGCAAAATAAGTTGAAGCGAAAGGTAGACTAGGGATTCGAGTGACCACCCCACCAGAAGTGCCTACTACATTTGTTGAAGCCGGTGGTTGAACCACCCGACTAGCTGGAGTTAAAGGAGTAGTAGGTATATTTGTTTTAAGGGCACCAACCAAGGGAGGTGGCACTCCTTCAATCAAAATAGCTGAGGTGGAGGTAGAAGGACTTTCTCCTGCACTAGACATTAGTCTTCCCACATGAGCACCGATCACAGGTGAATTGAAAAGACGAACCTGGATGATCACTGGATCATTTAGGTCAGTAAGAGGTGAATTAAAGTTTCTTGCAAAATCGTTAGCCTACAAGTCTTCTATATCTACTGTGGTTGTATCAACCTGGTTTTTCCTAAGTTCTAGTTCACCTGAAACTTTACTAATTCCTACCAGTTCAAAAGAACCGTCTATCTCTAATCTCTGCCTTTGAGGGGGTGGTGGAGGTTCCAGTTTAACAAGCAGAGGAAGGTTTTGCAACCTTCTTGACCTTCTAAGAGGTTGATCCTCCATGATAGAAAATTTGACTCTTCACACCCTAAGGCTGGCTAAACAGAAACAAACCATAGAGCAATCACTAAAAAATTTCCTAAAGTCACAACAAACATAAGGGGTATAAGATATGCTTTCCAGAAGAAAGCTGAGAGACAGTTACTTGCCGTCCTTGAAGATGTTCTTAGGCATAAGCGGAGGAATCACCCAGGGCCCTCCCACACTTTCTACAAGGGTTACCTTCCAAGCCCGTCCAAGGTCAACCAAAAATATCCTTCCGATGTACTTGTGTATGAACCATAGATGTTAGAGAGACTAAAGGATACCTCAACTATATTGACAGTCTGGGGGGACAGTCGCAAGCCTGGTTCATACGCATGGGCAAGGTAGCAAATCCCGAAACCCTGTCCAGGATAGAATCCCCAAATGCGCAAAAACCTTGGTCTATGCTTTGAGAAGGAATCAGAGGGTTATCTCCTCAGTCCAAGCCTCCATGCATCCTAGTGCTTAACTCCCATTTAGGTGGAGCTTCCCAGATACAATCAACATAGAAAAGGGTTTACTTATCGATCTGCCAACTATGTCTAAATTTAAACACTTGTGGAGAGTTTAAACTCCCTATTCCACAAGTCTAGATTAAACTAGTTGGTGTATTACTCTATAAAATAAAACTTACCAATAAATTTTAAATTATATTGTTCATTTTAAAAGCTCTTCTTAGTCAGAAGGTAAATGGCGTGAAGGATTGTGATATTATAAACTCAATAAGAAAAAATAAACATGATGTATAAAGTAAATTCCAAAGCAAATTGAAACTACTCAAACCAAATTTATTTTCGTTTTTTTTTGAAAATGTAAGCTAATGAAAATGAAACTAAGTGTCAAAAAACTAAGACTTCTTTTATAACTTTTGAAATTTTATTTGAAAATACTGAAAAGAAAACTACTAAGTGCAACTAAATGCAAAAACATAAGATGTTTTTCTTTCCCTTTTTCAAATTCTTCAAAAACTATAATTCACCTAAATGCATTTTTTTGTTTTTTTGAGCGATTTTGAATAATCACAACATATAAAAAGCAAAATGAAGTATGGAGGACCCAAAATAACCAAATTGAACCAAACAGGAAGAAAACTTGGTGAAAAATATGACTTGGAAAAAACTAATGAATAAAATACACTAGATTTATTAAAGAACAAGTGGCAAATTGATACTACACATAGTAGTATAGAGTATAAGGTATCTAAATCCCTGATCACTGACTCAGACACACAACACCTGACTCATAGACCAAGCAGGAGGGTCAACTTCAAATCACTAGATGAAAGAAGATTCAAACAAAGAAAACTCAAAGGGTTATCAACAAGCAAACGTATGGTATACAAGACTTTGGAATTATAGAATCATGCTAAGAACAGAAGACCCCTAAGTAGACAAAAATCAACCAAGACAGGGACAAGAAAACCCTACCAAAATTTTTATGCTGCTACAGGATATATGCGACTATCTTATAGAGCAATTCGCGTACCATACATGACTGTCTTATAGAGCAACCCACATATACAAGTTTCTATATGTGGTTGTCTATAACAGCAACTCGTGTATACAACGAAAAAAATTTCAAAGAAAAAAACATAAAGGTCTCTGGACACACTACCTTGCAAATCAAAGGTAAGATAAAAGAACCACACTCAGAATGAGAGCAAAGATTGGTAAAGTACCTATAGGATGAACCCACAACAGACTAGAATCCCTAGTGGAGTCACCAATTCTGTTGTTCAGGATATAACACCCTTGTAACCTAGGGTCTGGGGTTACCAACTTACTACTAACTTGCAGACAATCAGCTTTTTATAGAGAATGGAAAGAGAATAGGGAGAAAATATTGACTTACCCGATTAACGACGGTTGATCCAAGCTTGATCTTCTCTCGCTCCACTCCTTTCCAAAGCTTCTAGGGATGTACCTCTTCACCCGCAAAAAGAAAATCCTTCAAGTAATATCTCATGCATATATATATCAGAGGTTAGATGAAAATCACATAGATAATATAGTCAAACATATTCCTTAAACCAACATACATGAAATAGACACAATACAAGATTGGAAGAACAATTCTCTTTATTAACAAGCAGCGAATAAGAGAAGAATACAACCCAGCTTCTGACACAAGGACTCCTCTGAAACCAAAGGACTCTGAGCTCCTCTACTCCAAGATTCTGAAGTATACCACCAACATAACTTTGCTCTCCAAAATTGATTGATTAGCCCCCACTTCAAGGCCTCTATTTATACTTTGGGAAATAGAGTGGTTTCGAAGGTTGGGATGGTTGGGATGGTTGAGATTTTTGGGATAGTTATGGATTAGGACCCAACTAATCTCATGTAATATTGATTTATATTTTTTAATGTCAAATTAAGGTATACGCGGGTATTGATATAGGCAACTCGCGTATAATACACGTGTTTCTCAAAGGAAACTTGCGTATGCAAGTATACGCGGGTTGCAATGAAAATACTCGTATATGATACGTGAGTTACAATGAATATAGTACCGTATGCAACCCAAAACTTAGAATAAAAATATATGAGGCTGGTTTGAAGATCATGCATCAAAGGTCATGCACATCTATAGTGTTTTGGTCACTTCAATCCTAATTTGTCGTTTTGTGTACCAACATGAGGAATGTCAGCACTCGGATGGAGAAGTGTCATTTTGGATGATAACAGATGCCCCCTAATGTGTGAGTTCAGAGGGAAGCGATGGCCGATATACATTATAATCATTATCTTGGAGAAATCGGAAGTCCAAGGAAGCAAAGGAAGTACCTGAAACAAATACATATCAATGTCATATACAAAATCATATCTGATGATACCATGTTCAATATACTGGAACACTAGCTCCTTTACAATATTTGAGTACATCATATGATATGGGTAATAGACCACATATATTACAAAGGTGGATCAAAGCCACAATATACAATGATAAGTCTTCAAAACATATGGAAGCTGTGTAAGTGAACAAAACACAATCTTGTGCAACTTAGGTTATAGATGGGAACCTAAGGTCTTCGTTAAAATCCAAATGAACCAGTATAATCCAGGACATGTGAATATATGTGTCAAAGTCAAACATGGATAAGATTCAACGGATTTTCAGTCAATAGGTGATAATTTACAACTGAAGCAAAGGAATTCACAAATGATGAAAGTGAATCCTAGGGTACCATCGTCAAAACTCTAGGTCGTCGTCTTCAGGAGGTACTGATGAGAAACCATACTGTGGTGAGGGAGGCAATAGGTCCTCCAACGGATCATAGGAGTGAATAGGAACTGGATAAAGGAAAGTAGACACAAGTGATATCAGATAGGATAATGATGGAATCAGGATAATAATCAAAAGAAGGGATAAATCCTTGAACATTGAGCATGACACAGAGGTGACCTAAGGCAACTTTTAACTTTGCAGATAGTACAACTAGACTTATCTGTCATGTAGGAGACATGATCAAATTCCCCAGGCATAAATGAAAAGTGGAGGAGTAAGAAAATTTAAGTGATAGATGAACTGAAAGCGTACACTGAGACATGAGTATCGAAAAATTTAGAGAGTGTTATGTTCAAGGGGGACATGATGGCACCAACTGTAACACAAAAAGAAAACTTCTTCCTTATCTTTCTTATTAAATTTTAACGAGTCCAAGAAATTCAACTTAGGTCTCTCTTCATTTTTGACAAGCTTGAAGAGAAGAGGGAATAATGCTTGATAACGTTAATTATTCATGGATTTTACGAGCCCAAACTAGTACATGCTTGTTTGGTGTTTTCATGTTTAGAGAGTCTGAAAACTCCAAAGAAGACTCTAGGGGGGTCCTTTTTCATCCAATTTAGTCTCTTGAAGCTGAAAAAGTATAAAACATATCTCAAAATAACTCTCTTAACTTCTGTAGAAGAAAAGGTGAACCTTTTTTCATACTTGGTCGGGGAGGTTCGAAAAAGGTTAAATTACCACCTACCCAATGCTCCTTCAAGAGAAGCATATAGTTTTAGTTTTACAAGTGTGAAGGAAAGCAATATCACTCAAAAAGATCCATTTGAGTATGAGGAATGGGGCTTACAATAGTAAACTCGATGCTTTGTTCTTGTTGTTTAATGAGCATGACAAAGACATAAAGTACACTCGAAATACTTTTCATGTTTAGGTCTAGAGCATGAAAAAGAGAAAACTAAGCTCATACTGGGTGTTCCTTTTTCATAATTTTAGTCCCTCAGGTCCAGAAAAATGATAAACCTATGCCTGAGAATACTCTTCTCAATTTCATAGAAAAGAGAGCGATCCTTTCTCATATTATTCCACATGGTCCAAGAAAGAGATAACCTACCACCAACGTGGATGCCCATGCACATATTCTTAACGAGCCTGAATGGACAAGTTTACTCGGCAGTTAAGTCTATTTTGAGGAGTTAGACCTGGGCCTAAAGAAACTCCATAAGGGCGGGGAGCCTTATAAAGGGGAACAACTTATAAAAAGAGATCAAAATGAGGCTCAATTTGGCGTGAAAAATAGCTAAGAAGGCTCCCCTAAACCTACGACAGATGTGGCATGAGTACCAAAGACAATCAATGTGTTCTATACTATGGTACTCATGGAAGGAAATCCCTATCCACAGAAGAACAATGGTATAGACAACGTACTAATGGTTGAATTCCATAGTCTGTGGTTAAAGTAGTAATCCTAGGGTTAAGGTAGATTAAGTATAAATGAAAAAATGCATATAAATGATCAAAATCCTACCCTATATGAGTGAAAAACGAGTTTGAGTAACCTTGGACTTGTTTCATTAGGAAAACATGACATGGTATTAGTTTGATTTTGATAAAAATTACAAACTATAGGTTAAAAACCCACTTTTTTGAAATTATTTCTATAAATAGTGCAAAAATAGAAATGGAATTCACCATTTCACATTTTCACCCAATATAGACAACTTTTACCTTTGCCTTCAATTGCTCAGTGTGGACAAACCAGTGGACGATTTTCAAATCCGCAAGTGCCAGGTAAATCAACTCTTCATGCTCTTTCATTTCATCCAAACAAATTTTTAATTTTATGTAAAATTTGATGTTTTAAGCCAGTTTTAGGGAGGTCGCGCTGTATACACGGGTATGCAACGTAGATAGTCGCATACACGTGTTTTATATGTGGCTTGCCCAAAAGAAACCCACGTATGATACGAGACATTCCCAAAGGACAGTCGTGTATACTGTGCGACATAGGAAAATAATATTTAGGGCCAAAATCAAAGTTTTTTAAATGATTTTGATGTTTGAAAATGGCTTTATGGATAGGAAAAACATGGTGTTAGAGTGGAGGGATAGGGAACATGAAACCATGGACCAAGATGCACTTCAAAGTTCCCCAACAGTGCATGCATTACAACAAAGTGGGTTGCTGAAGTTATTTTGTACCTCAACTATGCGATATAATGTCTGTTTACTGGAATTTTTTATCAACTACTGGGATCATGATTTAGGTGCATTTGACCTACAAGGTGAGATTCTAGACATTGCACTAGAAGACATCTATTTTATATCGTTTTTTTCATGACGAGGAGCTCCTATCAACTTAGAAGGTACCGGCAGGGGCGGTGACCTTCTAAGTGTTCAGAACTATATTGACACTTATTGCGTGCCTGGCACTCAGAAAAGGGGAACTTGCATCCCTATTGCACATATCCGCAACTTGCCATTACAGGTATTGGTAAGCATAGTAGTAAGGGTTGTAGGATCATCATCACTTCATCTTGCAACTCGAAACCAAATGAGGATTGCAGTTGAATGTCTACAGTGGGCTTTATTTGATTGGTGCTCGGGAGTAATCTCGATAATGAAAAAGAAACTCTCTAATTGCAAGATAGGCCGACGAAAGAAATTCGGTTATTCTAGCATATTGGTGGCCTTTTCCTTTGAGAGAGTGCCCACTCCGAGCCCTGCAGTACCTCTACTCACTTTCTCTCCCCGTCATCCTAGACTGAGTAGGTGGGGAGAAATATTCCTCTGCCAGGGCGGTGGAGGATCATTTTATAGTGTTTATGATGATGATTTCTACCTATGGTGGGAGTGACAGCTACCAACACTGGAGTAGTTTCCATATGTTGGGATGGATTTTCGGGGTGACAATGACCTTTTCCTCCCTTCTGGAGGAGCATGGGGAGCATCAGGTATTTTGGTTTTTTCAAGTTTTTAAAATTTTATGAATTTTTAATCATAAAGATATATACATATGTATACAAGTTTTTAATCTTGTAAATGTTTAAAATGCAGATATTGGACCAGTTTGCCCTGATGGGAATCCCCGTATGTATGTGCGACCAGTGGCAGGAGAGGGTCATGGATTGATTAGGGTTCTTGATGGGAAACTGGTCAGGCTTACCCAAAGAGTCCCTACTTTACGTATTGAGTAGATCCCTGCCATTATGTAGGAACTAGTGGTTGGTATCCCACCTACTTGGATACGTCTTATGAGAATGGTAGCCAGAGTAGTGCTTTTTTACAAAGATGTCACTGAGGGTATTGCAGCTGAACAAGATGAATAATCCCTAGAGCAAGATGATCAGGGTGACCAGGGTGGTCAGGATGACTAAGGTGGTCAAGACGACCAGGGTGGTCAAGATTAGACCTAAGAGCATTTTATGGATTATGATCCAATTTTTGTATATTTTTTGTATATTATACAGTTATGAATAGATTTGAGGATCAAGAACTCGACCTATCTATATGGACAGATATTCACATACACACACACATATATATATTTTTTCGGTTTATTTACATGTGTTTTTGCAATGTATATGTTGTGTATTTTTATGAAATAGGTGTTAAGTGCCAATCCAATATATAATTCACATATGCATCAGTTAATGAATTTTGATTTCTTGGAATATGATTAAATGTAATAAAATCAAAATTTCTTTCCAATAACCTAACTTGCATAAACTAACGTAATAAAATAGGGTTCCACATTTGATAAGCTCGATTGAGCTGGGAAACCACCAGTTGAGATTCAAGTCTCACTTCCAGCTGGGTGATGCCACGTGACAAGGAAACCAATAAAAGCTCAATGAAAACCCTGTATTCAACCACATTATTGGTAGAAGGACCTAACCAAGCGCCTCTAGAGGCAACTAGCTGTCCTGAGGGTGAGTAAATAACCGATGATGCTGAAGCTAGGTTGCAAGTGTGACGACTAACACCATATGAAAAACCTATGAACCATTCGAAAGACATCTGTAATAACCAATAGATGATATAAGAACACAAACCGGTGAACTATTGTACATAACTTTATATACAATAAAGATACAAGAAAAGTACTAGGCCTAAGCATAGTACTTCTTCAAGTAGAGCCCATTTCTAGGCTCGGGCAGCTTATCCCCCTCGAAATCAGTTAATTCATATGCACCTTTTTTCAGAACTTTTGACATGACATAGGGTCCTAACCACATAGACCTGAATTTCCCTGCCCCCAAGGGTTCTTTATCCTAGTCCCAGAGCAAGACAATCTCCCCTTCAGAAAAAATCCTAGGTTGACAAATTTATCATATTGATTTTTCACCCTAGTTTTATGAGTCTTGTTTGCTGTCAGCGCATCCCTGCAATGTTCATCTAGATGTTCTAAGTGTAACAAAAGTTATTCAAGGTCAGTCGTATCAGGTAACACATGAATGAAAAATTTTAAGGACGAGATTTCGCATTCAACCGGGGTTACTGCTTCCACCCCGTGAATGAGTTGGAAAGGAGAAAACCATGTGGCAGTTTTCACATTGGTTTGATAAGCCCAAAGTGCAGGATACGTCATGATGTGCCAATTTGACCTAGCTATGATGATAGTACGTTTGAGAATAGTCTTCAAGGTCTTATTTACTGCCTCTACTTGACCATTCACTTGCAGGTAGAAAGAATACAAATGTTCTTGTTTAAAGCATAACATAGTGGTCAACTCATTCATCATGTTGTTTTGGAAGTGACTGCCATGGTTAGTGACAATCTCTTTAGGAATACCGAAACATGCGATAATTTGGTTCAAAATGAAAAAAGTTGTAGTTTCCCTGTCAGCCTTATAGGTGGGTGTTAGATTTTAACATTTAAGCTAGCATTATATTAGGATCTTTAACTGAGAGAATAACAAGCACAAAAATCAAACACAAGAGACAATGAACACAGTGTTTTTCCTCGAGGAAACCATAAATGGAGAAAACCCCACAACTTCCTCAGAGATAGAATTAACACCAAAAGTAAAACGCCAAAATAATAAGATGATCTCCCGACAACAGTAGCCTCTTTCTTTCTATCCCCAACAACTTCTTCTTCCTCAGCTGTGTGCTACAACTGAGTGTGAGTGAGTGCCTGATAAATAGAGAGACTCACTCTCTATTTATACTAATTCATGACTTGAAAATGACTCACTAGGGACGAATTCACTAGGTGAGTCTAACAACCCTAGGGCCCCGAAACTGCGAGGACTTTAACCCTTGAACAATAGGAGGGTTACCCACATTGACTTGATATGACTTGTTTACATTATAGAAAATCCTGATTGAAACATCAGGGCATGACATGACTCAATTACATTTCAAAAAATTCCTAGAATAAACATCGGGGTACAATACATAAGAAATACAAGTGAATACATTTCGAAGTTACAATTACATCAACACTCTCTCTTAACTAGGAAGGTATTCTCTTGACACAATTTATCAGCACAAGTCTTATTCTCTATATCATCTGGATCATCATCGAGTCCTCTTCATCTTCAAGTCATCTTCATCTTCAAGTCATCTTCATCTGGATCTAGATCATCACTCGATATGGATCATCATCACTCGATCTGGATCATCACTCGATCTGGATCATCTATGGTTCTGGAACATCTATGCTGGATCATCATCACAGGTGCTATCTCTTGATTCTTATCGTCGTAGGAAGTTCTACAGAGCCATCCCTTTTTCATGCTGGTTGTAGACCTAGCCTCCATGTAGGTCTTTTCCAGCACTTATATCTAAACCTAAGTCAGAATGGCCCCCGTAGCACTTATATATGGTCATGTAGGAACCAATCCTATAATCACATCAAAAAAGCATGCTCAACACTCAGATATGACCATGTGGGAACACATCCCACAACCCTGTTAGAAAGGCCCGGCACTCACATCTGACAACCTATGTCAGAAAGACCCAACACTTACATTCAACCATGCGAAGAACCAATCCTTCATGCCGAAAGGGATATGCACTTACATCTAATCATTGTAGGAACCAATCCTACAATCACCTCAGAATGGCTCTGCACTTACATATGATCATTGTAGGAACCAATCCTAGAATCACCTCAGAATGGCTCTACACTTACATCTGATCATGTAGGAACCAATCCTACAGTCACATCAGAATGGCCCTCAGTCCCAGACTGAGCTTTTCTGGTAACTGACCAGGTGCCTCCATTCCAAGAATGGTATTCAACGCTTATATCTGATCATGTAGGAACCAATCCTACAGTCACATTAGAATGGCTCAGCACTCACATCTGACATGAAAGGAACCAATCCTCTCACCATGACAGAATGGCTCAGCCCTTACATCTGACCATGGAAGGAACCAATCCTCTCACCATGACAGAATGGCTCAGCCCTTACATCTGACCATGGAAGGAACCAATCCTCTCACCATGTCAGAATGGCTCACAGACTCATCACTTCCTTTTGGAGGGAAACTCGATCTGGAGAACACCAAGCTTCTCCCTAAAGTACTCAAACTTCACTCTGGCTAATGGCTTTGTCAACACATCATCTATCTGTTCGTTCGTCACAATATATTGGAGCTTCACTGATCCCCTCTGCACCATATCCCTGATATAGTGATACTTGACCTCGATATGCTTCAACTTGTCATGAAACACTAGGTTCTCCGAAAACTTCACACAACTCTGGCTGTCACAATGTATACAAGTAGCATCCAACTGTAGATCAAATAAATCAGATAGCAACTTCCTCAGCCATAATGCCTCACAACTAGCTGAACAAGCTATGACATACTATGCTTCAGTTGTACTCAGTGCCACACAGGATTGCTTCCTACTAAACATAGAGATCACACCTGATCCCATACTGAAGCAACACCCTGAAGTGATCTTCCTATTGATGGCACTGCCTTCCCAATATAAATCAACATAACCCTCCAGTTTAATCTTCTGATTCACCTCATACTTGAGCCCATAATCAACTATACCCCTCAGGCACCTCAGAATATGCTTTTGCAGCAATCAAGTGAACATGTCTTGGATCTGTTAGGAACTGGATCAAGGTGTTCACAACAAAGAAAATATTTGGTCTCGTGTTCATCAGGTACATCAAGGACCCAATCATCTGACGATACATCGTAGCATCAACCACTTCTGATGAGGCATCACTCAATAGCTTCAGGTTCGATGCCATAGGTGTGGTCATGGCCTTGCATTCCATCATCCCAAACCTCTTCAGGATCTCTACTGCATACTTCCCTTGTCCAAGGGTGATTCCATCTGCATTCTGCCACACCTCCATGCCTAGAAAATAGTGCATCATACCAAAGTCCTTCATTTCGAACTCAGCAGCAAGCTTCCTCTTCGTATCAGCAATCAACCCATCCATACCTGTTACAAACAGATCATATACATACAGTAGCAGTATCACTGGGTTACCATCTTCAACCTTGTAGTAAAGGTTGGAATCTGCTTTACTTTTGATAAATCCAAATTGGATAGAAATCCATCAATTCTGTCGTACCATGTTCTGGGTGCCTGTTTCAAACCGTACACGGCTTTCTTTAATCTACACACATGAGACTCCCTATCATGTGTCTCAAAACCGAGTGGCTGCTCTACATACACTTCCTCTTCCACTGCACCATTCAAGAAAGTAGTCTTGACATCCATTTGGTGTATCTTCCATTTCATTACTGCAGCCAGAGCAAGTACCGATCTGATGGAAGTGTATGTGGCTACAGGTGCGAAGGTTTCTTCATAATCTATACCATATTTCTGTGAGAAGCCACGAGCCATGAATCTTGCTTTATATTTCTCTATGCTACTGTCTACAGCATGCTTGATCTTGTAGATCCATTTGAAAGTTATAACAGACTTCCCTTCTGGTCTTGGGACAACATCCCAAACATCATTCTTCATGATCGTTTGATACTCTTCGATCATAGCATCCTTCCATTCTTTCCTTTCTACAGCTTCTTCATAGTTGGAAGGTTCTTTATTGATAAAGTCACATAATAAATCTACATACCTGGAGCAGGACCTGGTCTTCTTTCTTTCTCTATGATTCTCTTCTGGAGCCCTATATCTTTCCGCACCTTGGATAGCTTCTTGTACCCAAGGAGGTTTCCTCTTGTGAGGATTCTTCTCCTGAGGTGGATCTACAGGTTCTTAAGGTTCTTCAAATTCTCGATCTTCTTCTTGAGTTTCTTTATTCATGGTTGTGTCATGAATTCTGGGTGCTTCTGATTCTTCAGGATCTTCAGCAGGTCTCTTTCTGTATTTTTTGTAAGCTAAGTCTTCTTCAAATGTTATGTCCCTGCTGATATCGATCTTCTTGAATCCTGGGAAGTATATTCTGTAAGCCTTCGAGCTTTTAGAGTATCCCACAAATATACCCTTCTTTCCTGAAGGATGTAACTTTGTCCTCTTTTCTTTTGGAATGTGTATGTATACTGGATAGACGAATATTTTGAGATGGATGACTTCTGGTTTCTTACTGGAAAATACTTCTTCGGGTGTCTTGTTCTTGAGTACTCTATGTGGAGTATGGTTCTGTACATACACCGTTGTTCTGGTAGCTTCTGCCCATAGATGCATGGGAAGATCTTGATCATGAAGCATTTCTCTTGGAGCTTCCATGATCGTTCTATTCTTCCTTTCTGCAACCCCATTATGTTGTGGATTATATGGAGTGGAAAACTCCATCTTAATCCCTAAATCTTTGCATAACTCTTTGAATTCATTTGATGTGAATTCTCTGCCATTATCTTATCGAAAGGTCTTGATCTTCTTCTTTGTTTGGTTCTTGATCAAGGCTTTGAACTCCTTGAACTTAATGAAAACTTCATCTTTGTTCTTCATAAAGTATATCCATGTCTTCCTAGAAAAATCATCATTAAAAGAAACATAGTATACGTACCCGCTTAATGAACTTGATGACATTGGATCGTATACATCGAAGTGAATGATTTCCAAGATTCCTTTTGCCTTGCTCTCGCTACTTGGAAATTTCTTCTTTGTGTTCTTTCCTTTCGCACATCCTTTGCAGACTCCTTCATGTTTTTCTTGAATTTCTGGAAGACCTTCAATAGCTTTGCTTGCAAGTGGTAGTGCTTTGTAGTGCACATGTGCAAGCCTTCTATGCCAAAGTTCATTTGTCTCTACTGTGTCATGGACCAAATCTTTTTCTGGATGGTCCTTCAATTTGTATAATCCTCCTTCTTGTTCTCCAATTACTATTGCATCATCAATAGTCTTTCCTCTTGGCCACATGAGGACTTGGCCATCTACAAATGCAACCCTCATGCCTTTTGCATCCAATGCCGATATGGAGAGAAGATTATTCTTTAGTCCCGGTACAAATAAGAAATCCTTTATTTTCATAGACTTTCCAGAGTCTAGTTTATAGGAGGATTCACCACTACCTTTTATGGAATATTGGTAGTCATCCCCAAGTTTCACCTTATGGGGTGAATTATGTTCGGATAGTTTCTCAAAAGATTCCTTGAATCTTGTCATGTGTTTGGAAGGCCCACTATCAATAAGCCAATCTTTTCTTCCATGAGTGACAGTTCCCGTGAGAGCGGAGATCAGAACATATTCTTCATCACTTGAAGAGTCTTCACTTTCTTGTTTTACTTTCTTCCTGGGAGGATCATCATCCTCAGCATTGTGAGCATGATGTCTTCTTTTGGAGTTCTTCTTCTTGGATCCACTCTTATTCATTAGACAATTTATAGCAAAGTGTCCTCTTTCATCACATGTATAACATTTGAGTTTGGATGGATCCCTTTTTACAAAATTATCTTTCTAATGAGAATGCTTACCTTGGTGATGATGATTTTCCCTTCTTCCTTTCTTCGAGTGTACTGTGAGAGCTTGATCTTCACTTCCCATCTTTTCTTCTTGAGATGCTATTCGAGATTCTTCTTGTGAACATTCTTCCCATAGTTTACTGAACTTGATTAGCTTCTTCCTAGCACAGATTCCTTGAATGAAAGAATCCCATGACCTAGGGAGACCATTCAAGGTTGTCATCACAATTTCTGGATTCTCCACTTCTTCATCTATTGTTTCAAGTTGTTCTTTGATTTGGGAGACCCTTGTGAAGTATGACTGGATGGTCTCCTCATTCTGGATCTTTACATTCTTCAACTGGTTTCTTAGAGTCATCTTCTAGTTTATGTTCTTCCCTTCAAACAGTTTGGTTAGGGCATCAAACATAGCTTTAGGTGTCTTGAGGGAGGACACCTGTGGTATGAGGTGATCTTTGATTGAATCAGCAATAATCCTCTTTGCCATAACCAACTTCTTCTTATGTAAGGCCTTACCCTCATCTTCCTCTGGAACTGGAACCTCCTCATTGATGTAGGAGTCTAACTCATTTTCTTCTAGGACCAGGGAGATCCTATACTTCCAGGCTCAGAAGTTATCAGCTCCCTCAAGATTTTCATCAAGCTTGGTATGATGAGACATCTTAACTAAGAACCTCAAATCGAAATGAAAAATATTTAGATCTTACCAGGTCAAGATGTCAGATCTCGATTTGGAGCTGAATTTCTGTAGTGCTGGTTCAGGAGCAAATTGGGATTTGACTTTCCTAGAGTTTTGTCCAACCAAATACTTTGATCTTGATCTCTAAACTTCGATTTTGAGGAGGAGATCAATCCAGGCCTGGGCTCACTCAAAAATTTCACTTTTGTGGAAAGCCCTAATTTTGGGTAGTAGTGTCGGGTCCAAAACTGAAAAAGCTTAGAATCATATTATGTTTCGACAGAAAGATGCGCCCTAGGGAGGAGAGTCATCCCAGCCTTCTTTTACTAAAAATTTGTGGAGAGAGATCCAAAAAGTAGGAAGCCCTAGTTCCCGCAGCTACACAATGTCTTCTTCTTAGGTTAGCTCTGATACCATGTTATATTTTAACATTTAAGCTAGCATTATATTAGGATATTTAACTGAGAGAATAACAAGCACAACAATCAAACACAAGAGACAATGAACACAGTGTTTTTCCTCGGGGAAACCATAAATGGAGAAAACCTTGCAACTTCGTCAGAGATAGAATCAATACCAAAATTAAAACCCCAAAATAGTAAGATGATCTCCCGATAGCAGTAGCCTCTTTCTTTCTATCCCTAGCAACTTCTTCTCCCTCAACTATGCGCTACAACTGAGTGTGAGTGAGTGTGTGATAAATAGAGAGACTCACTCTCTATTTATACTAATTCTCGACTTAACAATGACTCACTAGGGCCAACTTCACTAGGTGGTTCTAACAACCCTAGGGCCTTGGAACTGTGGGGACTTTAACCCTTGAACAATAGGAGGGTTACCCACATTGACTTGACATGACTTGTTTACATTATAGAAACTCTCAATTAGAACATCGGGGCATGACATGACTCAATTACATTACAACCACTTCTCGGAATAAACATTGGGGTACAATACATAAGAAATACAAGTGAATACATTCTGAAGTTACAATTACATCAACAATCGTTGTTTATGTTTATACCTTTCTTCCATCACATTCTTTTTACCCTATGATTGTTATAACTTAGGTTTATGCATGCACATGAGTGTTTTAGGTAGTATTTTTTTCCCCTTGTTTGAGAAGTTTAGACCCCTTTTGGAAAGTGGCCTACTAAGGAAAGAGTCCTTCCTTAGAGTACATGTAGATGAACAAAAGGTTATGCATTAGCTGTCAGGATAAGTAAGACCATAATCAAACCCTCTAAGCTCATAGCGGAGTCTAGTAAGTAAACTAAGAAAGAACTAGAAAGTGCGATAATTATAACTGAAGAAGAATATTTATGATATATCATTCATAACGTGACTCCAAAGTAAGGTAGTGCCGACACAACATTAAGTCCAGTAAAACTAGAACATAACCAGCAAAGCACAGCAACTTTAACTGACAGTAAACAAAAGTGGCGTATTATTAAACAAAGTAGCGTCGACTTAACAATATGTCGCATCGTAATGATGTCTCAAAGAGTCATTATGTTAATTGGATAATGATGGAACATATTTTAAAGGTCGAATGAAGTTTTTATTATATTGCATATTTCGCAGCTAGACCTAAGTCACATTCTATTGTTTTATCATAATTGTGTCCTTTATGCACATCATATAGGTTTAATTATCCTATGTAATTACAATCAGACATATTTTATTTATTTTTATTTTATTTTACGAAATTTGGAGATGTTACACTTAAGAATGATAATACTTGGTTTACTTTAAAATCTTGTTCATGTGCTTAAAAATCTTGGGAAGAAGTTTTCAAAACTCAGTATACTTTTGGCAAGTTAGGAGGTTATAAAGGTTTGTATTTGAACAAATACTATGAAACTCAAAAGCACTCTAAGAGAAAGTGATTCATCCTCAATGCTCATATACTCACACAGATGATAAACCCTTTACGCCCATGGAGTTTTAGGAATAGATCAACCTTTGTTTTGCTATAGAGTTCATGTGAATTTGTTTTAATCTTAGATTTTTATATTAATATTAAATACTGATATTATACTATTTAAATCAATTAAGATACATTGAATTTATTTATATATTAAAAAAATATTTTAAATGAAAAAATTGTAATTTAATAAAAAATAATCTAAATTTAATAATGGAAAGAAATTCATTAACTATTCCTTAATCTAAAAATAGTAATGTTTTATGTTTTGACTTCTTTCGCTTCAATCATTAATAAGCTAGGGGATATGGCGAAAAATACACTACATGCTATAGAGCATTAAATGCGACGGCGGTTGCACTGTCCGCGGTCGGATCCTTTCTAAAGTAAGATCCAACGGCGGACAGTGCAACCACCGTCGCATTTAATGCTCTATATAGCATGAAATATATTTTTCGCCAAGGGATACCAATAATACGAAATAAGCCTTTGCTCTCGAGGAATGAGCTTATACCACCATTGATGAATTAGCCTTTGCCCAGCGAGGCTATGGGGATCGCCTGATTGACTCCCAGCATTGACTCCCGGCTATCAGCAATTAGAAAAGGCAATGAGCAGCAATGACTGACTCCCGGCAATGGTCGGCTGCATTGAAACCTGGATCGACTAGTGGCATCGACTAAGACTGGTGGCCTCAACTATTGGCTATTGTAAATAGCATAAATATCTACTATAGTCAGGATTGCTTAGGACTGGAGCTTCTCCCAAGGCCTTATTTATTGCTGCAAATGACTCCTTGGCTTCATCATCCCATAAGATGTCTGCGTCCTTTTTGCACATTTTGGTCATACGTTTGGTTAATTCCGCAAAATTGGGACTGTATAGCTATTCTTTCTTGTAATTAGGCAAGTGAGTGGTGTGGTAAGGCAAGAAAGAGCAATAATGGCAAGTACAGTTATTCTTCCTACTACGCTGACCTTACCTTACAAGGCAAGTGACGGAATCAAGAAGGCCAGTACAGTACAAAATTTTTTAAGAAATTAAAAAAACGCTAAATTAAAAACTTTATACTTTTTAAAATCTCCAACAAAAAATTTATGGTAAAAATTACTATTGATTAATTGGAATTATAATTAACAACAAAATTTATTTATTTATTTTTAAATTCCATAAACAATATTAAAATTGTTCACTTTTATCTTCATTATTTATTCTTTATCTTTAAAAGTACCTAATAATAAAAATAATGAGATTAATACATATATTAATTATTTTGGCATCCTAATGATGATGGTGGTTATTAACTCATTTTGATATGATGATAGTAATGATGGTTGGTTATTAGCGTGGAAGGGAGACTAGCTTTGATTTATGGGACCTTAAAAAAGAAAAGAAATTACTTAGTTTATTTATGTGTTTCAAACAATATATAATTCTATTAAGCTTGTCATGCCCATATATAACTTTATACATATTTTGTTGTTATATATGGTACTTAGAATATTGAATGTATGTGAAGTATCGAAAATTGATTCAACATAAATAAAGAGAGGTGAGGAAATCAAATAAACAAAAAATAGTTCTATAGTCTGAAAATCCTTAGTCAAATAATTATCCATCTTTGGTCATTGGGTCTCCTAGCGCATCGAGAACATAAAGAAATATTGAATTAGCGAGGACCCCTAGATTAGGGTGGATAAATCCTTTTGGATTTCAGCTCCCCTCATGGAGGCTCTTCATTCCCAATGAATATTTTCTATCCACTAGTTTTATCCATCTATCAGAAGTTGATGACATGATGTGTTAATCAAAGAACCCTTTGACTGATGACTTCACTGTCAACTTGGGTTATCAACTCAATTAGAAGTAGATTTCCAAGATGACTAGAAATTGTGACGGGAGCCTCTTTGGAAATTCAATAACCCTCTCAAAACAAAAATTGTACTCTAGTTATCCCTAAGTAATAAAATCCTCACCCAGGACAATCAACTAAAATGAGGTAGGATCAGTCTCAACTGATGTGGCTTATGCAAGCACGATTCAAAATTTGTTTTGCATGTCTTTTTTCATTGCCCCTTCATCAAATTTGTTTGGAAATGGACTCTTTGCTTGCAGGTCTCAAGGCTTTGCCATGATTTTTGAACTTTGATATCTAGTAGGCATGTAACCAAAGCACCTTCCAAGATAAGTCAGTTCCTCTGAAGGTGGTGCTAAGCCTCTTGATAAAAACCAGCTTGGAGCACAAAGTGGAGACAAAGGAAAAGAAATCTAGAAATATGGTCACGCCCTCTCTAAATTTCAAAATACCATGGGGATTTTTTTACAGTCACAACAATATTTGAACCCAAAATATGAAGAGAAAATATGACGGCAACCGATGAAATTGACTCTATCATCGGATTTCACCTTGGTAATTACGATTTGTTTTTTAAAATTTGCTCTAGTTTGCATTGGATATTCGACGGTCATCAGTAATCCAACGACTGTTGTTGAATATCCTACTACTACTGACGGCAAAATTACAACAGTAAAAATATTAATTTCGTCAGATATCCGACGAGAATTTATTTTTAGAAATTATATAATAGGAGTATTTCGACATGTTTTCTATACAAGCGGCAATTTGTGGAAGTTATAATATGTGCACAGACTGTTTTACATACAAAAGGCATAATTATTTCAATTTTTACCGTGATTAAAATTAGTGAAGTGTGGACCTTTATTTTTTAAGATCGATAATCATCAGTTAAGATCAGTATCATAAAATGTCATATAATAACAATATTCCTGATCCACGCAATCAAAATCGTGAATTGCTTGCTATATTGTGGGATGGACTAAAAAGAAAGGGAGACGGGAAATGTTATTGTCCATGTAGTCAATGCAAGGGATTTAAAAGGAGAAGAGTAAATATCGCAATAGCCAATAGACATTGTAGGGAATATGGACATGTTGACGGGGGACATGACTATTGTCCATTTGTAAGTTTTTCATTACATTTGTATTTATATTGATTGGTTTTGTAAATGTATGTATCATTTTAATATTTCTTATATTAACTAATATATATTCATGGATTCATGTAATTATAAAGAAAAGACATCCTATGACAATATATCTCCCAGAGGATGTGCTTTCAGAACAAGCACCGATGGACCATGGAGCCATGAATAATGAAGATCAAGGTAATGATCATATTGAAGAAGATGATCATACTGACAACATTGTTGAAGATGATAGTACAAATACATTGATCCATGATACATTTAATGTTAGAATGGATGATGATGATGGGTGATTCCATGAAGATGGGTAACACTTTTTGGCCAAATTTGGCGATGAAAACCTGATTTTTTACTCATGTACTAGAGAGAAGCCCTGAAAACGCA
>LPNX010945961.1:777966-848043 GCA_001517045.1 Pseudotsuga menziesii
CTCCTATCAGTTATGTGCTAGGAATGGCAGGGTTTACACCTCTGCAAGGCACAGGAAATTTTCCATTTGTTTGAATGGGGGCTAAGTCTGTTTTTTTAAGCCCTCAACCGAGGTATGAACCTCGAACGAGGTATTTAAATACCTCGGTCAAGGGCTTAACAAGCCCTCGGTCGAGATATTAAGACCTCGGTCGAGGGCTTAACAAGACCTCGACCGAGGTGCATTTTTCTGTTTTTGCCGAAATGCTCTTGCCAAAAAGTGTTACCCAGGTCCGTGGAATCACCCTAATGTTCATCATGAACATGATGACTTTGATGATGTTCATGATTTACCTCTTCTTGAGAAGGCATACAAACCCCTTTATGAAGGCTCCAACACCAATATTCTCTCTGCAAAATTGTTGATAATGAACTTGAAGGTTATGAATGATGTTTCAAATAGATTAGTCACACATATATTAAGTTATGTAATATATTCCATCACATGAATATGATCATGATAAAGGTTATCTATGATCATCTGATAATTTCATTGTTAATTATTAAGTAAAATTAATATGGATGAAACATGTTTCATTAATATTATTTATATATTGTATTAACTATTTTTTTACTTTAATTTGTTGTAGCTTAATAGATTAATTTTGTTACCATCACCAAATATTTTACCTTGCACATATTTAGATTAATCTATCATCATGAAAGAAATTGGAATGTAGTATGAAGTAATTGATGCGTGCCCCGATGACCATATCATATATTATAAACAACATGAATTTGAAACAGAATGTGAAGAATATCTTATCAGTAGATATCGAATAGACCAAGTAACAAAAAAGGTTCCTTGCAAGGTTCTTAGTTATATTCTCATTATTCCACGTTTGCAAGAATTGTCTAGGTGCAAAAACATAGCACAATTTATGGATTAACATGCACATAATAGAAGTCAATATGGCATTCTTCGAATGCTTGCATATCGTTCTGTGCTTAGAGATATGGAGGAAAAATGGACACACTTTAAAGAAGAACCTTGTAATGTTAGGATTTCTTTGGAAACAGATGGTGTCAATCCATATGCAGAGAAGAGATCGATTTACTCAGTGTGGCCTAATTTTGTTATCAATAATAAAATTCATCCATGGTTGCCAATAAAGATGGAGCACATAATGTTGGCAACGATTATTCCAGGTATATGTCTACATCAATTTTTTCTAATATAGTGGCATCTCACTTGTTAGATTTTGTTTCATAATGTCATACATTTTTTTGTCTTTTATTGTTTTGTATTATCTATATATCTTAATGGTTGTAATAATTATATATTTTATATGTTCAAATAAATTAGGTAAGTACCAAGTTAAATATATGAATGTATATATCGAGCCTCTTATTGATGAACTACTAAACCTATGGAATGACATCACTATGTATGATGTATCTAGACCAATGCAACAAAGGAAATTTCAATTCCATGCAATGCTTGTATGGACAATACATGATGCCCTAGGGTTGACCCATTTTTGTGGTATGTAATTATAACATTGACTTTAATAGTGCTTGATTTTATGAAGTTCATATATTATGCATTTTTTTTCAAATAATCCATTCATTTTATATAATTATAATTGACAATGTTGTTAATCCATCGACTCTTTATGTAGGTCTTCAAACAAAGGGAAGATTTGCATGTCCAATTTGTGATCCTAAGATAAAATCCCTCCATTCAAAAAGTTTATGAAAGGAGGTGTTTGATGAGTATAGGCACTCCCTCTCTAAGAATCATAGGTATTGAACTATCGATAAACATCTATTCAATGGGAAGGAAGAGACAAAATTAAAACCGCGGAGAATGACACCTCACCTATGGAAGTTGCAATATAATAGAAGTTGTCAAGGTACGTAGAGATCAAATTGTAAATCTATCATCATATATGAAGTGTTTTTAATCCTTTTTTATTGTGTGTTGTTTACTATAATTGACATTGATTTTTGTAAATTATTTATAAACAATGATTCATGATGGTCGTCGTGATTATAAAGGAATTAATGGGCTTCCATGAGGAATGAAAATTTACCCTAAACAATTTAGTAGGTTGGAATACTATGAGCACCTACAAATTTCTCATTTGTTTGATACAATGCATATTAGAAAGAATGTGTCTAAAACATTATGGTGAATATTGGATCTAAGGAGCGACAAAGAAAAACTTGTAAAAAATTGCAATGACATTCAGGAATCCAATCATGCAATGAAATATGCCATTCAATTACATGTGGAAACATAGACCAAATTAATTTAAACTCACTTCCATAGTTGTTAACAGAGCAACAAAGCAATTTTGTAAAACAAGTCATATGAAAAAATTAAATTTCCTATCGGATTGTGTTCAAACATGAACAATATCATAAACAAGAAAGGTGATTTCGCGGGGGTGAAAACGCATGATTGGCATGCCTTCATCAAGGAAATTATTATGGTATAGATATATTTCTATATTTTTTTATTCTCTTTCATATTGTTGTTGGTATTTTTTTTCTCTACTTTTTGAAAAAATAATGAAACAATTTTTATGTTGTTACAGTATGTTCTACCTTTATCTCTCCCAGACAACTTCGACAACAATGTAAAACAAGTTATATATGATATTGGAAAATACATGAGGTAAGTGGCGATACATTCCATACATAAATTGTTTGTTTAATTCATGGTAGAACTTATATTTGATTTTATGACAAGTCTCTAAAATAATGCTTCTTTTGTTAAAGATCGTAATTTTTTTGCATCACTTGTAGATGGTTGTCATCTAAAGAAATCCATAAAGAAGATATAAAGTATTGGAGGAGAGAAATTTCACATCTGATATCTGAAATGCAAAAGAATCTACCTTGGGAATTTTTCAATGCATAAGAATACTCCCTCATACACCAAGTTGAGGAGATTGAATTGTGTGGGAAAGTACACTCAAGGTCCATGTGGATGGTTGAGAGGCACTTGAAATTTTTGAAGGGCTTGGTTAGACAATGAGCACGTACATAGGGTTCTATGATGGAGGGATATATGGTATACTAGAACATGGTGTATATTATTGAATACCTTCCTATATTTGCATCAAAGCTCAATTTATATCGCATTTGTGATCTGAATTCCAATAACAATTTCAAAGGGGAGTACCTCTTTGGGAAAGGTAGATCGAGGAAGGTGAAAGGTAATTATTATCTAGTGGAGATTAATATTAGTACATTTGATTGTATCTTTTTATGTATAAATATCATACTTATATCATTTTTAATATTCAATATGCATCAATTAAAAGTGTATACCTACATGTTAAGTGAATATACATTTGTACTTAATTGTACTTTTACTTTCATGAAGTAGTTGGTCATGAGTGGGATGCACTTCATTTATACATAGCAAACACTTTTGATTGGATGATGGTATGGATTGAACGATTTGAACAATTTGGTCATGGAATATGATGGGAAGGTGTGGCTTCATTGGTTAAAGCAACACATCATAATGGAGATACCAATATTATAGAAAGGGAAATCGATTAAGCATATGGTTTAAAAGATAAGAAGACAAGCCTATTAATGATCCATTCTATTAATTCTTTTTCAAATATATTGAGTTACACATTCATTTTTTTCCATGCATAGCATAAACATGCACTTAATCATGATCAATTTGTTAGGAAAATATATAACGATTTAATTCACCTTCAATTTAATTATCGACCAAGGTAGGTAAACTTTGATTTTCTACACTGTATGTGTAGGGTAAGATAATCTAGGGCTAAATTTCTATGATAATTTCAAATAATGATGATATGATCCTACTCTAATATGATCAAAACCTATCAATGCCAAAAGAAATTCATAACTCACAAAACTATCTATTCACTGAACCAACTATCTATACGGTCCACACTAAACCAATTTTTAACCATACTACTTCAAATTAATTTTTCAATGCAATTAAAAGAAAATAATCCTAGGATTACAAAATCTACTTCAACTTTTCAAAATACAATTGCTTCTAACCTGTTAGCACCCATAATCGCACCCAAGATTGTGGGAAGGAGGACCCCAAGGTAACAACAGAACCAATTTAGGAAAGGGAGCTGGCTTCTCCAATTCCAGAGAGGGATCTCTCGCAGATGTATAACAATGCCAGATATAATGTTACAAAATGAATATCAAATATTGGTGGTTGGAGACAAATGAAGATATATCGGGTTATGGAGTAAAAAATCCCAAGGAACGAGAGCAATTTGCACAGGAAAATGCTTGTGGGATCAAGGTAGTGCCTCAATCATGGTCGTTATGTTTGGGGTCTTGTGGGAAATGCAGAATGATGACAGCCCACCAATGTAGAGCACCACAGGGATGAATTCTATGCTAGTTTTGGAAGAAATGTTTGGTGGATATCAAAGAAAATGGAAGAAGAATATGAGTATGAATTCCTAACCATTATACACTGAGTTTACAACATGAAGAAAATATAATGTGAAAGATAATAGGAAGCACATTCACATGAGGAAAAGAAAATCACAGACTATAATTTAGAAACACACAGGAATTCCAGCATTCATTTAACTAGCATTCGTCTCTGTACTTGTATTAATTTAAAAAATATTACAAACACAATAGTCTTGCAAATTCAAAACCAACCAACCATGTCTCCTTCTGTGAGGAGCATATTTATATAATTTGGGCCCTCGAGACCAACATCGAAACAAGGCCAAAATTGGCAACAAATTCTCAACAAATTGTATTGTGGAATTTTCTCACGGGAGGCATGAAACATAAAATGATGGGGGTAACATCTCTGTTGGGTCTCGAGAGATTATGCATCTTCAAAATACTAGCTCACCTGATTTCTTCACACCTTTTTTTTTGGGTTTGGTCGCTACTAGAGCCCATTATCCCTGGTGTAACCTGTGTTCAAACTTGTTGTAGTTTTCAATCACTTTCCATTGGTTAGCTGGAGGCATCTCCATATTTACAATTTCTTATGCCAATACTTCGAGCTCTAGGTTATCTAGATAAGAAGGCATTGGTAGCCCTGCACAATGTTACCACCTAAGTTGTACTTAGTTTTTTTTATTATCAAGTGAGCCTGGTGAACTAGACAGGGTTAACTTGTTCGAACTTCAAAAAGACCTTTGGAAGTACTTCTGGGAAGTGCTTGTTGTATCATATCACATGTTCATACCCCATGGGGGAATTGTAATAAATGTTCTAGCATGATAGTGTCTGTAAATGACTCTATCTCTTAGACTTCATTTGTCAATCTGATCATCCCAGGGTGTTTTTTCCCTTGGTTATTATTGGTTGTTGAATAAACGACTGATAATTTCTGAGTTTTTCACTCCATACCTCCAAAGTTGGGGTGGTCGGCTTGGCATTTAGGCCTATTGAGGTTATTAGAGTCTATGTGTCAATGTATAAACATGATAGACATCTTTTTGAGTCATATGAACATGTCTAAGTCCCCCTAGGTGTTTTTCAATTTTTCAATTTTTTAGTTTTTTCAGTGTTTTTTATTAAATTTTAATTTTTCCAAAACTTAGGCTATTTTTTAATAGTTTAATTGGAAAAATTGAGCCTGTAATAAAAGTGGGCCAAATAATCAGTTTCAGTCATGTAGGTGCTCATTTTCAAGCTAAGAGCACCATGTAAACCCATGGACCCACTGTTTCCTAGTTTTGAGTGATTTTCCATCACTCAGGTCAGAAAGCCCCAAAAATCAATTATTGATTATTTTAATTAATAAATTGATGAATAATGGAACAAATCCAAAATCATAAATCAGTGGATTCTCAGCCGATTTGATTGAAATCAGTCAGATCTGAAGTAATTTAATCAACTTAGCCTAACTTTTTTCTAAACAACTAAAAAGATAAAAAACTTTTGATTGATCTAGTCTTTAAAAAACATAAAAATTAAAACTCGATCCATCTGGCAACTCCACTGTCTAACATCCCTTCAAGAATTTCTACCCGAAGAAACCGCCGATAGTTATTCAATCCTCTCCCTGATCCCAAAAGGTTTATTAGGGAAAGATTGAATAGGCATACTTCTCATAGAAACCTTGAAGATTTAGGAGACCAATCCCTCTCAAATATCCATCACATATTTGTAGAGAGTCATGTTCACTAATCTCAAGAAATGATGGAATTTTACAAACCCCTTGACTTTTCTCAGATAGCAGGTAGTCCTCATTACATTCCAAATGATGCTATCAAGAAGCTCCCCAGGTTCGAGGGAAATAATGCTACCACCGCCAAGACTCATCTTCGAAATTTTGAAAGGCACCTAGTCAGTTACTGCGATAATGTTGCCTCTAACCATGAAGATATCAAAATGAAGCTCTTTTCTTTGTCGTTAGAGGATGATGCTGTGGAGTGGTATGAAAACCTTGGTGACGATTCATATAAAACCCTTAATGAATTCCTAGTAGTTTTTAAGAAGAAATGGGGGGAAAAGAAAGAACCAAGACATTTGCTTGCTGCCCTTCATGATATAAAGAAGATGGAGAATGAAACCATGGATGAATTTAATACTAAGTTTAGATGTGTGGTTGCGGACCTCCCTAGAGAAATCAAGCCAAGGGATGCCTCCATCCTCATATATTACATCGAAGCTTTCACTGGTGATTTGAGGTACCAGTTAAGGGACAAAGATCCGGTCGATCTAAAAACTGCTCAAGATCTGGCTGAGAAAATAGAAAGGAATATGCAATCTTCGGGAAAATCCAACATTCTAGGTTACACTAAGGGAAAATCCTTTGAATCAGAAGAAAAGGGAGTCTCTAAACACCCCATGGAAAAGGTAACTATCCTGTTTGACCAATTCATGACAAACCAATATGTGCAATTGAATAAAATCCAAAACAGAATAGTCACACTGGAGAGAAATAGTGGACCTAGGAATTTTCAGCCAAAACATAATCAAGTGTATCAAAAGAAGTTTCCTCAGCAAGAGCCTAGGATTCCAAACCATTTAGACTCAACTAACCTGGTAGATGAAGTAATTCCATGGTGTAGACCTTGTGAGCAATTCCACCCAGAAAGCACTTGCTACATAGCAAACCAGGTTATAGAACATGGGATGGCGGAGGTCAGTAATCAGGAAACAAATTCAAGCAATCCTGATCATATATACATGGTAGGCTAGGCCTACCCTTTGTCACCATCTAAATAGTACAAGCATGAGGATGAAACCATTGCTGAATCTTATAGTGAAACTTATGATGAAAACTGTAATATACATGATTGGACTCCTATGTGTTCTCCATATAATGATGACAGTCTGGAAGGTTTACTACCTTGTGACCTTTTCTCTGAAGAAGATAAGTATGAAAATGAGGACAAGTATAGCTTGGAGCATGATACAAGTGACGAAAACTCCCTTATCCCCGACAAAGATGTCAATGAGGAATACTGGACATTCATGGAAAATCTAGTCTATGACATGAATAAAGAGGAAAATAATGAACCAGAAACTTTTGATGGTTTTGTTGATGGCATATCTAAGGAAGAGAGCATGGACCATGTGGCCTTGGGAAAATTTGATATGAAAAAGGAGCATGCATTTTATCCACATGATCAGTCTGAGACATATATCGATATCAGTAATGTAGACAAAGAGAACTCGATATCGGAACATGATATCAGCAATGGAGAATCCATCACATTTAACATAGATGATGGTGATGACTATTGGGATTTTTGTGGATATCTTATTAAGAATCCTATCTATGCTATATCCAGCAAGGGGAGTGTCTGTTTAGAGATTTGTGGAAGTCCAATCTACTATACTTCCATAGAGGGAAGCATGAATTTGGAGGCCTTGGAAAATCCTAGTATGGAAAAGCAGCATTCAAAACTCTTATATGATCATTCAGAGTCATATCATGCAGAGCCGCACAAGGGTATCAGTAATGAAGACATGGAGAAGCAGTTTTGGGAAAAGACAGATGTGATGTAGTTATTAGAATATCAGTCTCAACTATCATCTTCACATATATAGTTTCCTCATGACTTGGAGCTGCTTAGGGCTTATACAGTGAATTATCATCCAGTAAGCTTTGATGATCAATATGATGGTGTAGTCAATCCGCCTCATCATTCCAATTTGTACATCAACCCTATCCAGTCATGGATAGAAGCAGCCTGCGCAAGCACTTACCAGTTTGGGAGGAAGTTTGACGACATTGTTCATGCCTATGATTTCTCATCCATCTCGCCCATCCTAAATCATCACGTAGGTTTGCATTTTCTGAATAAGATATCCTTACTTTGGCTGGTAACCGAAGACAAGGAATTTTTTTTTATGTTAATAAAATGCTTAGGTGGTTACACTGGATTTCTGATTACACTTAACCCTTTTTATATCATGCTTAGAGTAGGAAAATAAGCTCCTTGAAAGAGAGCATTTACTTTTTGCATTTCTATTTTATACTTAGTGATAATAAAACTTTACTTCTTTTAGTTAGTTACATTTATTTTGTTTAAATAAATCAGCTTAATGGTTCATTTGGTTTTTTATAAAACTTGTGCTACTGAGGTTTTTCTTGTCAAGTTGAGATGTTTTTACAGGGTATATCAACCAGAGATTCTGGTGTTCTCGTATCCTCTCCTTGCCTTAAAGACCAGATCGAGCACACGTCCCAGATGGAGCCAGAATGTTACCACCTAAGTTGTACTTAGTGTTTTTTTATCAAGTGAGCCTGGTGAACCGGACAGGGTTAACTTGTTCGAACTTCAAAAAGACCTTTGGAAGTACTTCTGGGAAGTGCTTGTTGTATCATATCACATGTTCATACCCCATGGGGGAATTGTAATAAATGTTCTAGCATGATAGAATCTGTAAAAGAATCTGTCTCTTAGACTTCATTTGTCAATCCGATCATCCGAGGGTGTTTTTTCCCTTGGTTATTATTGGTTGTTGAATAAATGACTGATAATTTCTGAGTTTTTCACTCCATACCTCCAAAGTTGGGGTGGTCGGCTTGGCATTTAGGCCTATTGAGGTTATTAGAGTCTATGTATCAATGTATAAACATGCTAGACATCTTTTTTGAGTCATATGAACATGTCTAAGTCCCCCTAGGTGTTTTTCAATTTTTCAAATTTTTAGTTTTTTCAGTGTTTTTATTAAATTTTAATTTTTCCAAAACTTAGGCTATTTTTTAATAGTTTAATTGGAAAAATTGAGTCTGTAATAAAAGTGGGCCAAATAATCAGTTTTAGTCATGTAGGTGCTCATTTTCAAGCTAAGAGGACCATGTAAACCCATGGACCCACTGTTTCCTAGTTTTGAGTGATTTTCCATCACTCAGGTCAGAAAGCCCCAAAAATCAATTATTGATTAATTTAATTAATAAATTGATGAATAATGGAGCAAATCCAAAATCAATAAATCAATGGATTCTCAGCCGATTTGATTGAAATCAGACAGATCTGAAGCAGATTGACTGGATCTGACAAATCCTTGACTGAAGGAAGTGATCAAATCAGATCTAGAGTTGATCTTGAGCATCCTTTATGGGGAATTTCACCCTCCCTCTCTCCTCCACACGTTTTTGGCTCATCTAGATGAATTTTGGTGGATGCTTCAGTCAACAGGTTGAGGTGTCAGTCAGATCAGCCCCCCGATTGACAGTTGCACTCAGTGAGACTCAGATCTGGCTCAGCTAGACACAAATCAGGCATTAATGGACTCTCCATCAGTTGATTTCATCTGATTCCATGAGGATTTGCATCCCCCTGGGATGGATCTCCTGTATTTTGTATATATCCAGGAACAACCTCCTCTTCCAAGTTAGTTAGAACTGGGATTGAGGTGTTGCTGCTATTGTAACTCTGTAATTCTTCATTTGAAATAAAGAAAAGCTTTGGAGGCAATACGGTGTGGTGCCATTACATGTGTGGATGATTATTGCCATTGTTTTACTGAGGTAACCTGTATCTGTGGTCATTTTCTGCTAATTTCTTGTAGATCTGTGGTTAAGATTGGTAATTAGCTTATTACAATCTTGATAGGAAAGGTGTTGTTCAATAGGTTTATTGACTGTCACTCTCCTTTGATGCATGTTTAGAGATCTGGATTTAGCATGTCCTATAAGCTTATATGCATGTTATCTTTAATCTCTTTGTATGTACTAATCAGATCTCATAAGTTTCTTGGCAAGTTCTTTGATTTTAGCTGAGTTGCAGGTTCACAATTTGGAGAGGACGCTGATCTAGTTTGATTCTTCATTCTCCTCAAAACATTTCAAAGGCATAGTCCCTCGACATTCCACCTGAAATCTCTACTGCGGATCTTCAAGGAAACCGACACTTTTCTCCTCTTCTTCCTCCCTCAAAATCAACACTTTACCCGGTTACTTTTTCAGTTCATAGCTGTGATTTCATTTGGATATGTTTCATCAAAGTAAAATATACGTAGATATTATATTTCATAGCTCATATCCTAGATCTCACACTTAAAAAAGTTTCATAAGCATCCTAGATCTAGCTGTAGGGAAATCGTCCTTTTTGCATGAATTTTAAAGAAAACTTGTAGATCACATGCATTAGATTTCCTTTAGCTGTTATAAAATTTAATATTCTGAAATATCAGTGCACTTTAATTGGCTGCACAAACAGCAATCCAATATCCCAAGGAAATCTTGCTTTCCTTGGTTCCTTTTTTGCCGGTTCAGCTAGTTTAACCGCATTATTTTTTGAGATAAAGTAGGATGATACAAAGGTACTCTTAAAGTGATTTTGGGAATATGTTATTATAAATTGATCTATATAATTTAGAAGGTCTGACAGAAAGAAAAGGAAGCTGCTGTCTGAAGTGGTCTCAGGAGCATTCAAATCCCCCCAGGGGTCTCCCTTTTCACTAAAAAATCTTAATTCTTTTTTGCAAAATTGTAAAAAACTTGGTTTCAACCTGTATAAGGACCAAGAAAGTTCTGATTTATCATTTATTTGATATTGTAACCACTGTAATAAAATTATTCCTTGAATAGGCTCTTTCAAGCCCATTCCCCATCCCCCCTGGGGGGATTTGCGTCGGTGTCCTTTTTGTGCTTTTCCTCATTTATTTTCTAAACTAGTATTGATATAATCTGTAGGGCAGGATAATTTATTTTGTTATTAATTCCATATTCCATATCTTACATTTCAAAGTAATCGTAATACTTACCCCACGATTTCCTGATTGACCCGAAAGGGGAAAGAGATTTGTGGTAGGATTAATTAAGAAACTGGAACTGTGTATCTGTTTGCTTTTTTCTATCATTTGTTTATTAGCAAATTTAAAATTAACCGCTCCTCAATTCCCCAATTGAGATCCACTTGGATCGAAAGAGGTTCTTGGATGCTTTTCTTTTAAACAAGAACATCCAATTTAAAACTTATTAAAATTTACAAGAATCTAGTGTGTATGCTCTGCGCTTGGCTGTGGTTCATTCGATCATTCAAGTTGTATCAAAATCACTTGGGTGACTAGTATAATTAGGACTCACACTCCCCAATTGACAAAACATCAGGTGAAAATCCAACACCTATATCAAACCTTTACGGTGGCAAAATACCCAAAGGAAGTGGGAAATTACTGAAAAGTGACCTCGGGGTGCCGATCTCTATCACACCCTAATGGGTACGTTACGAACAATAGCCCCAGAGACTCCATTTTAGCCAACATATTCCTTGCGGGTAGCCGTAAAGGTTTAGTTTTGGACATACTCCAAGTACTCTCGGGTATATCTGGAGTCCCCCCTTAGCCTAATTTAATCAACTCATACTTCAATTTTAACTTAAAAAATACCAAGATGCAATCACAAAACATTCACTTCAAGCACATGCAAGCACATTGATCTTATTGATTTGACTCCATTCTAAGGCACTGGTCATTTTTTGCTTTATATATATAGATTGTGTATCAGCTTTGTGCTTTCGTGTGTTTATCTTCGTATCTTGTCATCTTTAATTGTCTATAGTTAAAATATTCAAACTCCTAAGTAACTGATTCAAGTTTAACATCATCACACTAAGAATTCATCCTTAGTAACTTAATAGGGTATACCCCCCTTGGCTCCGTTAGGAGTTCAGCCTAAACAGAGGAGTCAAGAACAAGGTGACAACCTTGACTCGAGACTTGCCCCCAAGGACACACTGAGTGGCTTGAATATTTCTGCCACGTGACCCAGGTGTGTGAAAGGCGGCAACACACACAAAGCTTTGAAATCAAATAATAATTCAAATTCACTTGACAACTTTTTTACCATGGTCTTTCCTGAAAGCAAATGCTGAGCCATGTCCTCGAATTTCATGTGTTCTTTCCTGCACTTGACCAACCTGTCATAATACTCTTTATGGGACAACATTAGTCCCATTTATTCTCAGAAGAAAGGGATCCCCCTTTGGACCAAAGGTTTAAACAATGCGACAAAGTCGCTAGCCTATTTGCGCATGAAATTTCAGTTTTCCTCGACCATCTTTAAGTGGTGGTTTTTGTGAACTACTCTTCTGGCCCATGTGATTAATGGTATCCTATCTCATATGTTCCCTCATTTGATGTCTTCTTCTATCATATTGTTCAAGAAATTAATTATGCTTTCAGCAGTGTCCAAGGGTCTTTTGTGCAGGTCTAACTTCGCTGTTTGGATGTGTTTTTTGGCTTCCTGTACGGTGTTTTCCTTATCTCGGATAAAATCCAAGTATGGTCATACTTTGGATGCTTCCGCTATTATTATGTCCTAAATGAGGTGTTTCTCCCCTATATGAGATGCTTGGCCTCAAACCTGTTTTTCTAATTCGTTGTTCTTATCTTCCAATTCTTTGCAACACTCTTCCACTTTCTTCTTCAATCCTTCTCTAACCTTGGCCATGTCCATCAGGTCTTGATTCTTTTTCCTTAGGCTTGTGATCTCTATATATTTGAGACTTACCTAGGATATGGATTGGGAGATTTAGTCTGCACCAGATATTTCGAACGATTGGGCCACGGGAGCTGGCTATTCCTGAGCCTCTACCTTTAATTCTTCTAACTCCCTTTCCAATTTAGCCTACTTTGCTTCAAAGGCTCGCTTTTCCTTGGCCTAGAGTTTTGCATTTTTCTTCCACTGTCCCTCCTTTTCTTCCTTCCTGAGTAGTCTAGCCTTATAATCGATCAAATTGGTGTTTAGGGCCTCCTTCTCCTTTTCAATCTCAATCAATTTAGCAGTCTGCATGAGTCGAGTAGCTGGGATTTCTAGGTTTTTATTCAACAACTAGATTGTATGTTCCTTGTCCTTTAGTATATTTTGAGTGGAGGTACCCTTATCTCTCGGGCTATCTTCCATGGATATATCTACCTAGAGCTTCCTGATCTAGGTCTAGTAAGCCTTGTTTTCCACCCTCTCCTTTTTGAGAATCTCTCCAACTCTTTTCTTACTAGCTATTAACTTGGATATTTGTAAGGAATCTTGGAGCACGTCAGTGTAGAGGAAGTCGCTAATCCCCAGGTGTAAATGAATCATGTCAATTTTGGGGACCCTTTTTGGATCTACCTGTACCTCTGCTAATTTGTCTTCTGTGATCACGACCAAATTCAATGTGCCCTTTCTCGGGTCTTTGACAGTCGCCAAGGAGGTACCCTAGCGTGGAAACTTGTCCACATCTTCGCACAACTTTGATTTTTCTTCAAAGGCATTTTTACTATATTCTCTATATTTCTCCTACAGCTCGGATTTAGACTTGTATTTACTAACTACTTCTTTAGGAACATTGTTGAACAAGTATTCTCGGATTGCAAAGGATGGACCTTTAACTCTCACAATTTTTTCTTTCCCCTTAGCTTTGGTACTCAGCACGAGTTTACCCAGTTTCTCGATTTTCTCCTTCTTGGGGGTCCTGGCCGCATCTCCTTCCTCTACATCCATGGATTATGGGTACTCTCATTTATTTTCCTTCTTAGACAGGCTGGCCAAAGGAGTGATCTGCGTGGCCACTGCTATAATGCAGGAGAGGTCTAGCTGAGGGGAACCCTTTGTCATTATAGAGGTCAACTTTTTCATCATATATTCATTGAATTTAGTCTCTCCAGGGTACTTCATCCAGTTGGCCCTCTCCACCAACCCTGCCACTTCAACATGCTCAATTGGATTGCTCTTATTTGCTTGGATTCTATTGGAGATGATGTGGTGAGGGTTGTAGTCGATTACGACCTCCATTGTGAGCCCTTTCTCTCTGAGCACACTTTCGACCTGTGGTAAGGTCAAATTTATTTTGAAAGTAAAAGGGCCAACTGCCCATGGAAAATTAATATCAACATCCTTTCTGAAGCTTATAAAATGTTCATTTTTGGCTGTAAAACTTTTCTTGATTAGTTCTAGTGAAAATATCCTCAACAATAGAAACGTTGGAAGGACATATGGTTGATGAGTAAAACCATAGACCCTAATCATTGTACTATCTTATGAGAGAAACCAATCCCCAACTCTTCTTTCAGGGGATAATTGTAGTACACTTTTCATCTCGAGTAGAACTCGTGGCAGCCTCCTTTGGAAGAGGATCTCATAAACTGGTTCCATGAGGGCATTCATGAACTTAAAATAATCCATGTGCATGTCTTCTATCATGACCATTTTTGGAAGCTACAGGTCATCATCATTGAAGATCAAAAACATTTTCAGAAGGAGGGATTGGAACCTGAAGGTTCCTAACTAGAGAAAATTACTCAAATGGGAATTTATACTTTTGTCTAAGAACTCATCAAATTGCAAATGCACGGGTGGTGAAGACTGACTCAATGTTTCTAGTGTCGCTTGGCTAGAACCGAGGGTAAAGATTAGACTAAGTCAACGTTCAGTGACGAATTGGTTCGAGTCCATACCTAAAAACTGGCTTGATAGGGTTATCACAGACTGATTCTCTTTATTAAATAGGTTGAAATCGATGGGGAAAAGGGGGTTTGTCAATTGGCTTTCCAGATTCAAAAAGGATCTGAGAAAAGCATCTTTTTGTTCAGCCGAATCCCTCTGAAATAATCGAAGTATATCTCCTTCATTATATTCACTATACATCTGGGTAAACTTAGAAGGGATTAGCAGAGTGTTTCATATGTTGAGGGAATTAATAGGACACAACATCCTAGACCTATACACATCCATAATCACACCTTCAGATGGGGAATAATTGCTCACGCACTAGTCTATGAATTGAGGACAATCAGGGGTTTGTTCAACACAAAAATAAAAGAAAAAGGAACTGAACACTCCATGAGTGTTGATTCCACGTAATTGAATATATTTTAGTTTACGCTGAGTGACTTCTATACTATCATTTAGTATGATATTATTGAATACCTCAGTGTCTTTATCTGTTAAGGCTTCGTTAGTTTCCTGAAATTCAAGGCTTTGAGTCTCTAAATCTTTCATTTTGGCCATGAGCAAACAACTTAATATAGCAAAGACGTATCTGGTCGGTTTGACAAATTTCTTTGGAGGATTTGTCCAAGGTGGTGCAGTCTGCATAGTCTGAAACCCTCACTTCCTGACGTTGCAAAAGGATAATCGGTTTGGGTTCACGTGCCGAATTTTATACTATTTTACTTTCTTATTTGACCATGCACCTTTCCAGCCGGATGCAATCCTAGTCGTAAATTTGGGACCCAAAATCTATAGTTGTGTGATATCTACCATCGGATTTTTGTACGATTATGGTTTACTTTCCCAATTTCTCACTCACTTCCACTCCGCGAGATTCAAACTCCACTGTTGATCTCAAACCTTCTCACAATCTCACTATCTAGTGCGGAGAACTTTATTGGATTTCGCATTTTCCATCCTGTTAAATTTTCATATCCTTAACTAAGACATCAGTATATCATTTCATTTTTCATAATAAAAGCATATAAAACAGGATCACTGAAAGAAACAGCATCACAAGAACAACACAGATTTATCCTGGGAAAACCCTAAAGGGAAAAACCCAGCAAAAGCTTCCTCAATATAGATGCCCCAAAAAGGGAAAAAGGTAAAACCAACAAGGAGATCAAAAACCTGATTCTCCTCCTTCTCCAACAACTCCTCTCCTCCACAAGTGTGCTATTCCAAGTGAGTGTGTGTGTCACAAGTGAGGAGCACTACACCTCTATTTATATTCATCCGTTCACTTCAAGTTTATTCAATTAACATGTCGGCTTAAGTTAACTCATGTAGGCTCGAGTTACACATGTAGGCTCAAGTAACCATACTGGGGTGCTGATGACCCACGTTTACAATTTGAGGGGACTACCTCATGACTCTTATTAGTTCTTACGATTAGGAGCATCAGGGTACAATGAAATACAAATGGTTCTCCCAGTTGGACCATCGGGGACCACAAAAGATACATAAAGAATATTCTTCGAAGTTACAATATTTCAACACTCCCCCTTAATAAGAAGGGTATTCTACATCAACAACAACAAGAGCAGAAATGGGGGACATCATCAACATCAGTAGGGTAACACATCTATAAATCATTGGAAGCTTTTCAACATCATGTAGTCTTCATCTTCAATCTTCAATCTTCATCATCAGCAACATCTTCAGTCTTTGATCAACAACATCTTCAGAATTTTGATCTTTAAATTAGCAAGGACATCTTCAGCACTTGGATTTTTCGATCAGCAACATCTTTAGCACTTTGATTGTCCGATCAGCAACAACATCTTCAGCATTTTGAACTTTCGATCAGCAACATCTTCAGCACTTTGATTTTTCGATCAGCAACAACATCTTCAGCATTTTGAACTTTCGATCAGCAACATCTTCAGCACTTTGATTTTTCGATCAGCAACAACATCTTCAGCATTTTGTCCTTTTGATCGGCAACATCTTTAGCATTTTGACTTTTTGATCAAGAACAACATCTTCAGCACCTTGAACTTTCGATCAGCAGCAACATCTTCAGCGCTTTGACCTCTCAATCAGTAGCAACATCATCATCATCATATTTTGATCTGTCAATCATAATCATCATCACATAGAAACATCATCATCATACTCTGATCTTTTGATCAGAAACATCATCAACATACTCTGATCTTTCGATCAGAAACATCATCATCATACTCTGATCTTTCGATCAGAAACATCATCATCATACTTTGATCTTTCGATCAGAAACATCATCATCATACTCTGATCTTTTGATCAGAAACATCATAATCATAGTGCGTCATCATCATACTCTGATCTTTTAGATTAGTACATCATCATCATCATACTCTGATCTTTCGATCAGTATGTCATCATCATCATACTCTGATCTTTCGATCAGTACAGCATCATCATCAGTAGAAACAACCTGCAATCCATAACTCAAAGACAAAAAGTCTTTGGATCGCTTTTGGACTTAAAGTCCAGGGATGATACAATCCCACCACATTCTCGACAACCAAAGTTACCGGATTGATTACGGGAGAATCAGTCTTTATCACTTTAGGACTAAGTCCAAGGACGATGCAATCCTACCACATTCTCGACGACCGAAGTCACCGGATACAATTACGGGATAATCACTCCCTATCACTTTAGGACTTGAGTCCAAGGATGATGCAATCCTACCACATTCTCGACGACCGAAGTTACCGGATACAATTACGGGATAATCACTCCCTATCACTTTAGGAATTGAGTCCAAGGATGATTCAATCCTACCACATTCTCGAGGACCGAAGTCACTGGATACAATTACGGGATAATCACTCCCTATCACTTTAGGACTATGTCCAAGGATGATGCAATCCTACCACATTCTCGAGGACCGAAGCCACCGGATCTATTATGGATAGATGTCCCAGGATGATACAATCCCTCTTCATTCTCGAAGACCGAGGTCTCTGGATCACTTTAGGGAAGGTGCCCAAGGATGATACAATCCTATCATTTTCTCGATGACCGAGGTCACCGGATCTATTATGGATAGATGTCCCAGGATGATACAATCCCTCTTCATTCTCGAGGACCGAGGTCTCCGGATCACTTTAGGGAAAATTCCCAGGGATGATACAATCCCACTGCAACATCACTACTCCCCCTTTCGAGGAAGGTCTTTTCGAACAACACCAAGCTTGTCTCAAAAGTGTTCGAACTCTACTTGAGGCAGAGGCTTCGTCGGTACATCATCATCCAAACCATCATCATCTACATCTTCAATATCTAAACACTGATCTATCACCATCTGTATCTCCAGTATGTGAATACTGAAAGCATCATCATCTATATATTCAGTATAGAAATACAGAATCACCATCATCTATATCTACAGTATGTAAATACTGAAATATCATCTATATCTTCAGTATGGGAATACTGAAATCATCATCTATATATTCAGTATAGAAATACTGAATCACCATCATCTGCATCTGCAGTATCATCATCTGCATCTTATCTTGAATGTAGAAATACCGGATTTCTACGTGTTATGTCGGAACACAGGGTCCTTTGTCATCACAAATATGGTTATCATATAGAATCATTGTAGTGTCCATCTTCAGGTCAAAGAGACCTGATATCAGCTTCTGAAGCCATATCGCTTCACAACTTAGTAGAGCAGTCTGCTATGTATTCTGCTTCAACCGTGCTAAGAGAAACACTGGACTGTTTCCTGCTAAACCATGAACTCATAGCAGACCAAAAGCATATACCTGATGTGTTTTTCCTGTCTGAGATACGTCCAACCCAATCTGCAACTGTGTAGCCATACAATCTATACTCATGGCTACCATCATAGTATAGAACAAAGTCTATAGTCCCTTTCAGATATCTCATCACATGTTTTGCAGCTACTAGGTGAACCCGTCTTGGTTGAACAAGATATTGACTTAAGGTGTTCACAGCAAAACAAATGTCTGGTCTGGTATTTGTTAAGTACATCAATGACCCAATGATCTGTCTATAGTGAGTCACATCCACTAACTCTAATGAGTCATCAGCTAACAGCTTTAGGTTGGAGTCCATGGGTGTGGCCATGACTTTACGTTCCAACATATTGAATCTCTTCAATATCTCTACAACATACTTTCCCTAGTTGAGAAAGATTCCTTCTAAACTTTGCCATACTTCCAGACCTAGGAAATAATGCAGTAACCCAAGGTCTTTCATCTCAAATTCTTCTACTAGTTTCTTCTTGCTTTCCATGATCTGTTTCCCATTCCCTGTCAAGAATAACTCATCCACATATAGCAATATAATGACAGGTACATCTTATACAACCTTGTAGGAAAGGTTAGGATCGACTTTTCTCTTGGCAAAGCCCATGCTCATCAGGAAACTATCTATTCTTCCATACCAAGCTCTGGGAGCTTGCTTCAGGCCATAGAGTGCCTTCTTCAACTTGCATACTTGATTCCTTCTGTCTTCAACTTCAAATCCTCATGACTATTCGATGTAAAACTCTTCCTCAATCATAACATTAAGGAAGGCTTGTCTTTACTTCATCATGGAAGAAACTACCATGATAGTTTTGAAGGAAGTGTACCTTGCTCCTTGGAGTAAGTGCCTCTTTAGAATTAATTACCTCTTTCCTCTAGCCACAACTCTTACCTTACTTCTATCAGCAACATATCTTATCTTGCAAATCCATTTGGAAGATACCACATTCTTGCTTTCTGGTTTGAGTACTATATCCCAAACATCATTCTAGTATCATAACATCTTCTATGAGTTTGTCTTCTGAGGTCATCAACGTATCCTAGTCTTTTGCATTCAACCTTGAAGGTTGGAACCTACTTTACTCTTGGTAAAGTCTCGATCCATCACAAAGCTATCCATCATGTCATACCATGTCGAACTCAGATATAATTTTATGTAGTCACTCCCCCTGAAGTGGAGTATCATCTTCCCTCTTCATTCTGTACAGGTGGTTCTATGCTTGACATATACTGGTCAATAGAGTATGTCATGTCATAGTTTATTCTTTATGGGGAGAATCATGAACCTTGCTTTGTACACTTGTTCCATCATATCGTATACATCATTCCCCATGATCAACTGTTACTCTTTGATCATAGCTTCTTTTATAGCATTCTTTTCTTCATCTTGAGTTATCTCTTGTACCCATTGTGGTCTTCATCCTTCAAGGTGGATCTACCATCTTCTGAAGCTCTTTCTTCCATCATGGTGTCTCTGACCCTGGGAGCTTCAGATTCATGATTATTGGAGTGAATCTTGAATTGTCATCACTTGTTCTTCAGAACAAGTCTCATCCTTCTTTTCTTGTAGGAGGTTGTTCATGACCTTTCCTACAATTCAAATGTACCAATTTCATGGTTAGAGATATTTCATAAAACATATGTATAACGAAAAATTCTTATGCATCATGCAACTATTTAGTTAATACAACATTCATCCATATCTCACATAAACTTTCTAGATGCCTTCCATCTCTACCATGACATTATTGAGATTGTGCACTAATCCAATATGTCAGCAAAGAGGTTTGATAAGTAGCAATGGAGAGTTGTATAGCACCATGAGCTACTTACCCATCACATGCATATTAGTAGTATACAGTCATTAATGCAAACAATCTATCATGCATAACACATCACTGAATATAATCAAATGTATAACAAAACAATATCATGAAATGAAAATTGAATACTTATCTTTATTTGTTTCATGGGTATATTCCTTCTTGAGTCTTCAACTTTATCGTCTTCTTCATTCATGATAGCATTGTTTCTTATCTAAATGCTGAGGTGGATAAGAAGTTCTTCAAGAGTTGAGATCTTCATATTCCTCATTGATTGAGGGGTCTTCTTTGGAAGATGAGAGCTTGATCTTCAGAGATGAGATTCTTCTTCTTCCCAAATTCTACTGAAAGTAATCAATTCCTTCTGGAACACATTCCTTGAATGAATGAATTCCATGATCCTGGGAGGCCATTCAAGGTGACCATCACCACTTCTGCATTCTTCACTTCTTCTTTAGCTGGTTTCTTAAGGTCATATTTCGATCTATGTTCTTCCATTCAAATATCTTGGTCAAGGAATCAAAACTCATCGATGTCTTTAGGGAAGACACTTGTAGAACAAGTTGATTCGAGACTGAATCATCAATAATCTTCTGGGCTTTGACCAAGTTCTTCTTGTGAAAGGCTTCTAGCCTCATCTCCCTCTGAAATTGGAACCTCTATGCTCATGAAGGTGTCCAAATCCATTTTATTCAGAGAGATCATATACTTCTAGGATTGGAAATTGTCAACTTCACCAATCTTATCATCAATATGATGTGATAGATCACATTGAAATGAGAACCTCAAATGAACATAGCAAAGGATTAGATCTTACCGATTTGAGGTGTCCGTCCTAGTTCTGGAGTTGGCTGATCTAAGGTTTGTCATAGAAATCCTAATTTTTAAAACTTGGAATATTTCAGATCTGATTGGATATACAGATATATCTCTTCAAATGGAGCTGTCCAATGTACTCCATTTCTAAAAACAGTGGAGGGAAGCTCCTGGAACAGGAAGCCCTAATTTTCCAATTTCTTCTGCAAAAATTCCTGTTACTGTTTCTATGATATCTTTGACATTTATGCTCCTCTATGTCTGAAATTTTGTACTGAGGTAACCTTGCATGTCCCTGACCCACCACGATAGGTTTAATCAGAATTGGTTTCACCATTTGGGATTTATGATCCTTTTCCCAATGTGACCTGTTACAGGACTGTTCAGAACAACGAAGTTGTACGGCATGCCACGTGTAAGTGGTTCATCTTCTGAGTCTGATATTAGGACCACCAAAATTAAAGTCCGTGCCCTTTCTATAAAATCTTTATTAATTCCATTTGGACCTCTGTATCCCAAGATATTGCAATTCTCCCTAGGTGTCCTGTTTAGGGATGAATTCTGGAAGAGGCTGGAACCTTAACTTGGAGAGAACATATCTCCTGAAATACAGCGAATCGGAGGATGAATTTTGGAAAAAATGTTCATCAGGATGTTATATTCGGCCCCTGAAATTTTAAGCTCCTTATCCTTCGCCAATCTCAGAATATAGCGAATGTGCCAAAACGTAGCAGTTTTAGTATTTAGGGTTTTTCTAGCTCGGGGTCAAACTAGGGTTTGACTTTCCCGGAGATTCACCCAACCAAAAATATTGATACAGGTCTCTAAACTTCAATTTTTATGAGGAGAACAATCCTATGCTGGTCTCACTCAAAAATTCCTCTTCTATAGAAAGCCCTAATTTCCACATCGAAAATTGAAAATGCTCGGAATCGAATTCCGCTTCGACAGAATGATGCACCCTTCAAAGGAGAGTCAGCCTAACCTTCTTTTGCTGATTGATTGTGGAGAGAGAACCAAAAAATAAGAAGCCCTAGCTTCTGTAACTTGTGAAAGCTGCCCTATTCAGGTTAGCTCTGATACCATGTTAAATTTTTATATGCTTAACTAATACATCAGTATATCATTTAATTTTTCATAATAAAATCATATAAAACAGGATCACTGAAAGAAACAGCATCACAAGAACAACACAGATTTATCTTGGGAAAAACCTAAAGGGAAAAACCCAGCAAAAGATTCCTCAATATAGATGCCCCAAAAAGAGGAAAAGGTAAAACCAACAAGGAGATCAAAAACCTGATTCTCCTCCTTCTCCAGCAACTCCTCTCCTCCACAAGTGCGCTATTCCAAGTGAGTGTGTGTGTCACAAGTGAGGACCACTACACCTCTATTTATATTCATCCGTTCACTTCAAGTTTACTCAATTAACATGTCGGCTTAAGTTAACTCATGTAGGCTCGAGTTACACATGTAGGCTCAAGTAACCATACTGGGGTGCTGATGACCCACCTTTACAATTTGAGGGGACTGCCTCATGACTCTTATTAGTTCTTCCGATTAGGAGCATCGGGGTACAATGAAATACAAATGGTTCTCCTGGTTGGACCATCGGGGACCACAAAAGATACATAAAGAATATTCTTTGAAGTTACAATATTTCAACACATCCAAGATTTCCTCCAAGCACTTACAGTAGGCAGAACGACCCTTCACCGTATATCTGATCCATTGCTGATCTCCACTATCAAACAAATCTCCCTTTTACTGCATTTCATGAACTTTGGAGCATTATCTCCCAAGTGCACCTCATATCGGAGGAATCTGTCTCCACTGTCGATCTAAAACCTTCACGATATCAACCGTTGAAAATCGTTGTGGTTTAATTCATTTCTCCAATTTGGAAAGGAGTCCTTTGATGTGCACTTTAGATTCACAAAATGGCTCTCCACCATTGATCTACATCAATTTTCCATCATGACCATTGAAAACATTTCCCTATTATTCGCTCCTTTAATGGGGTTTCTTCCTCTCCTCCTACACAGCCAACACGAGAGGGTTTGAATATGACTCTAGGATTTGGGCTCTCTTCCACCTGACGTATCGTGGACAGTGTTGGTCTCCTTATTTATATGAACCCTCTGGCTTTTACTTTAGAGATTTTCCTTTTCCTTCAGATATAATTATGGCCCCTTGAGGCTTCTCATTGTGAAAATTTTGCAAGCCTTGCTTCCTCCCCTACGGGCTAGAGACCTTTCTCTCTATTTAGGACTAATTAGGTGCTAACAAGTGGCTCCAGCTAGGGATGATATCCTCCCCACGAGGTAGCAAAGAACCCATAGACTAGGTGCCAAATCCATTGGGCAGGTATTTATACCCTAGATTCTGAAACATCTATCAATGTTGCATTGTTTCTGTGTATGCAGAAAAAAATAGGAAATAGAAATATGGTTGTCCTTCTCGGTCTTATGGCCTTCTCTCAGGATTCAAACTCCTTCTGAAACTACCTTCTTGTTTACTGAAAGCTAGGAAATGTATACAACTATAGTACATGTGTTCACTTATTTGTCTCAGGCCAAGTAGTGTTTGAGGAACCTCCAATTCACTGGGGCCCCTTTCAGTAGGGACCCATCTTGATGTTGCAGAATGAAAGCATTCTCTCCTCTATACACCAGAACAATGTATGGACCAACCCACATATGATCAAATTTTCCATGTGTTCCTTTATCTTCATGGGGTGCATCCCATTTCAGGACCAGGTCATCGACCAAGAAACTTTCCTCTTTAACTCTCCTATCAAAATTCTTCTTCATTTTCTCCTGATGCACCTATAAGTGGTCATAGGATTGTTGGGGCATGCACCTTAATGGTCACTAGTTTTGGTAACTCTATGGCTTTTGTGGAAGCTTGTAAGCGGAGTTGTGACTTAAAATAGTATTAGGGGTGTCGGGGTTGAGTCAAATCCCTCTTTTTGTAATTATCCACAAATTTTAGTTGTAAGCCCATGATTTTGTAATAGTGCACTTGTATAAATAGGCACTCATGTAAAGATGTTGAGGGTATCTAATGAAATGAGGATCATCTGATGTGAAGAAGATAGATCTAATTTTGGGGTTTTAAGGTCTAGTCCCAGCTGTGTGCGTGGACGACCTCTGCAGCTATGTGGGCAGAGGGTTTTGTAAGGAAAGGAACTGCAGCTGAGTGTGCAACTTAGAGATTGTAAGAAAGGAACTGCAACTAAGTGCGCAGTTAGGCTTGAAGGGCGGATCTGTTGCTAAGTGCGCAGATTAGAACTATTGTCTTGTAAGAAGTGGAATAAAAGCACAGTTTTGTGGACGTAGCCCCTACACTGGGGGTGAACCACGTTATATCTTGTGTTGTGGTTCTTTTGTGTTGTTTATGTTATGGTTTTATTTTATGCATTGATAAGTAGGTAATTGATAAAGTAAGATAACTGTTAATATTAACTTCGCTGTGAATTCTCAGTTAAGGGTTAAACAAGAAACGTCTTTTATCTAACTATGAAGCTAATTAAGTGAATGTCGAAGCTCTGTTTGGTATAAATATTTGTTGTTAAGGCTAAAGGTACAGTAATATCCCTCTTCTGCTTGCAGAAACATGGTTTTGCGGCACCCCATAGATGTTTCGGGTGAGACTACAACCTGTTCGCAGGTTGTTGCCGAAAGCGCCAACACTATGGGTCTGTTTGTTGGTGTGAAGTTAATGGTATAAAACCCGGGTCTGCCCTATAGCCCAACAAATTGGTTCCGTTGCCGGTTGAACTCAGTATCTGCTCAAGAGGGATCTACGTCGTACCTGGAGGGCTATGTTTTGGAGGCCCTCAGTAAAATAAATCAGTGATTGGATTGAAGAGACCTATTTGAAATTTGCTGAACAAGAAAACAAGGATCCTCGTCATATCTTGGACGACTTCTTACAAAGGTACGTTTTTTCGGATGTTCATGAAATTTTCTTTGGTAGTATCCACATAGAATAGCACCAGTGGTTATCCAGGTTAACAGAAAGAAATACCAACTTCAAGGAAGATCAGTTTCCTGACTGGAACCCCGCAAGAATTAATATATTGAAAAGGGTGAACAACGCGATATCGCGATCTGTTGATTTTGGACAATGCGAACCCTTGAAGCATTTGTGACAGAATTTGCCATTGACAAAAGTACCTATTTTAGCAAAGCTGAAAGGAAGTTCTTCAAAGGACCAAGGGGTAAGTACCTAAATTCATTTAGTCTACAAATTAAAATGCTCTTGTATGAGAAGGGCATATTGCTTATAGAATCAGATTGCTAGATTTTTTTTTTTTTACTAACCTATGTTTGGAAGTGAAAGTAACTTCGACAAGAAAAGTGGTTTGTTGCGAAGCGGTAAAAGATACAAGATAAACCTATAATACTATACCCTAGGTCAGAATACCGAGTATACGCCAGAAGACCCTAAATCTGAAGAAACCCCTTTTGTTAGGAACCCTCCTATAACCCCGCAGCGAAGATCTGCTACCGCTGAGAACCCGTCGTAGTCTGGTAGTAACCCTAGCCCGAGTATTCCGGTCCCAGGTCCGTCTACCCCAGTAAGTTCTCCCCACCCTCAGTCCACTATGGCCCATATGATTGATGATATCAAGCTCCCAGTTTTCAAAGGAACTGGATCCAAGGATCCAGAACAGTTTTGGTTTTTATGTGAAGTTGTGTGGACAACTAAGAAACATTTTGGATCAAGATGTAAGAAGAGTGCAGCTGGTCACTTCTTTTAGAGACCGAGCCTTGACTTGGTTTATGAAGTTTTCCAGTACTCAGAACCATGTCTTGGCTGATATTAAAGCAGCGATGATCAAAGAGTTCAAGAAGCCTAAATCAGAATCACAGTGTATAACTAAATTGAAAGAGATTCAGTAGAGACGAGGTGAATCAGTTTGGGACTTTGATCAAAGGTTCAAAGTTCTACTAGATCAAGTTAGTTTCACTATTGGACCAACGCAACATAAAGAATGGTTCATTGCAGCCTTATTACCTCATATCAGAATGCCACTCATGCAACAGAAGGTCGCTGATCAGCAAGAGGCTTTGGAGATTGCCATGAAACTAAGACAGCTCCTGTCGAAGATAATTTTGGCATAGCCCAAATACAAGCGTAGTTAGCAGAAATGGCTTTGAATATGCATGACATGAAAAAAGGGAAATCTATTCGTGAAGAGGTGTGGTGTACACGATGTAGGACAGAAGGCCATGACAAGGAACAATGCCCTGTGCTAAGAAATTACCTGAATACTGGTGCGCCGAACCCATTTAACCCTAATGTTCTATATTGTGAGATTTGTAGAACAACCAACCAACATCGACTTGAAGACTGTTATCTGCTACAAAGATATGTGAAAGTCCCTAAGAATCCCAATTTCAAGTTCTGTAATTTAGTGGGACACAACGAAGAGGAATGTCGTAGCTTTGACCTTATGCGAGAGCAAACATATGATGCTTATAGTGTACAAAATGATGCACAAGGAAATGAGGGATATGGTTACTGTGGTAGTACATCAGGTCGAGGTGCTTTTGGAGGCCGTGGTTGTGGTGGTATGATTGGAAGAGGTGGAGGCCAAGTTGTGTGCTATAACTATAATCAGGCAGGACATCTAGCTAGAGACCGTCGAAACCCCACTACAACATGTCGATATTTCATAGCAGTAGATCATGTCATTGAGCAATGCCCGCAGCTGATAGCCAAGATACAAGAAATAAATAGCACTCCTCCTTATAATATTCAGATGATTACTGTGGAGCAAAGACCTATCCTAGCCATTAACGTTGTTACAAGGAGTGGAGCTACGACACAAGTGCAGAAACAGCCTGATGAGGATTGGGTTCGTAAGATCCCAGAGAAAGTTCCAACCTTCGATGTGGATAGAGAAAAAGAAACATTTATGGAAGCCAAAAAATAATTTGTTGATCTGAGCACATCAGTAGCACCTACGCAGCATCATCAACAACAGTTGCAGTCTCAAGAAGCTTTGACAGAGAAAGTAAGTACACTGTTGACATTTTTACAGAGTTGTATGAAGTCTTACGAAATCAGAATGCTTTAAATGAGTTACAGAAAGTTATTGATTCTTGTGAACCTCAACAAAGCTCTGGTAAAGAAAAAACTGTCAATAGAGTTAGAAGAACTGGAAGATAAATGAGATTGCATGCTCAGATAGGAGAATATGACATGACTGATATCATATTAGACTTGGGATCCGAAATCAATGTCTTAACTAAGTAGACATGGGAACAAATGGGAAACCCTACCCTTGAATGGTCCCCTATATAGTTGAGATTATCCAATCAGCAGAATATTGTTCCCCTAGGAAGATTCTCTAGTGTCCCGATAGACATTGATGGAGTCAGTACCTTAGCAGATTTTGAAGTCATTGAGATAATTGATGATAGAAACCCCTATCCAGCCTTGCTAGGAATTGAATGGGCAATAGCAAATTCTGCAGTAATTAATCTTAAGAACAGACAGATGACTTTTGAAGGAAAAGGATTAAGAGTCATAGTCCCCTTGGACCCTTCTCAAGGAGAAAGGTACACAGATCCAGTCAGAGATGAGGATCAGGATGTTTTGGATCATATCTACAACATCACAGCTAAAGAGGAAGACTATGTTAACCCTACTACTGAAGGTATAATGGATTGGAAGTGTGATAGTTCTTGCATGACTGATTCAGATGAAGGCTTAGAGAATTGGCAGGATAGATTTTATGAGTTACATGGACATCAGTGTGCAAGAATTACCAAGTCTCTCAGATGGCTTGGCTCATAGATAAGAGTCTTACCTATTTTTGATGGCTTGACAAACCCCGAAGAGTTTATTTTGCAATTTTCAGAGTAGATACCAGATTCACAGAAAATGGAAAATCTAGATTCAGTATTTAGAGCCACAACTGCTAGATGCTGGAATGGTCATAAGAAGTATATTCAGAGTTGGGAAGCTTGTCAAAATATTCTTCTCCTCAGATTCGTGGATCAACCTCAGGAGGTGTGAAGCAGGTTTAATGGTCAGACTAGCTCTCAAGAACATTTGGAACAGTTTTATGAAGCATGGAAGCATGCCCCTTGCGAAGAATGGGCACATCGGTTTGTGCACACCTTGGAACATGTCGTGAAGAATTGGTATACAGAGGTGGAGCTTCGCCATGGTACTATAAGTTGGGATAGTCTTGTTGATAGTTTTGTGCTAACATTTTCTATTAATGAGGTTTGTCCTAATTTGGACATAGCAGTTAAGCTGATCCACACTAAGGTGTTTGATGGTAAAGAAACAGCCGAGTACCAACCTGATTGGAAAGAACAAGAAGCCAATGCAGTAGAATGCTATAACCTTGCAATTGACAAGGATGTTGACCCACGCAACATAAACATTCCTGAGTCAGAAGGACACTGCGAAGTACATGGACCAGCAGTTGAAGCACCAAAAGTGACTCAACCCTTGAAGACAAGGCAAGTAAACATTGGGTCAGAAGAAATGCCTAAGTATGCTACTATTGGAGATTATTGGGATAAAGAAACGGTAAGCAAAGTGACCCAACTTCTCCATGAATATCAGGACCTATTTCCGATGAAGTTCTCAGAAATGAAAGGTATCCTTAGTGATACAGGAGTGATAAAAATCCCTTTGAAACCTGATGCGAAGCCTGTGAAGCAGTGCCCTTATAGGCTAAACCCTAAGTATAAAGAAAAAGTCAGGGTGGAGCTAGATAAGATGCTCACAGCAAGAATCATTGAGGCTATGGAAGACATTCTGTCGCAGGCCGCAGCCCGAAGCCCTGTCGAAGATGATGTCAAGAAGTGTCGAATATCCTTATTATGGCACCGATGGAGTTACTGGTGGTGTCGAAGAAGGACAGGTGTGTCGAAGCTCAAAATATGACCGTTGAAAAAAATCAGAATTGGCGGCGCTGGTATGTTAACTGCATTAACTGCCTATAATAATAAGATCCTGAGAAATCTAGCGCCGTTTGGACAAGATATTTGTCAGATTTGGCGTCTTCAATGCACAGTTATGGCAGAATTGGTCGATGGACTCTATAAGAAGAAACCCAGGCCTGGGAAAATTGTATTACACATTTCCTTGAGTCTTACAATTGCGTCCATGTCAGTTGATTGCGAACTTCAGGAACTGTTGAGAGAATTTGAACAGACGGGTCTGCAGAACCTTATGAGAAACCCACTAGCCTCTGCACCCCGCGAAGAAACTCCCCCAGCACTGAATCAGCCAATGCAGACAGGATATACCAAGAAGAATTTTAAACCAGAAGTTCGATCTAAGAGGAATGAAGACAGACACAAGCAATTAGGGAAAAATCTGGAGGATCCCGAGATGAACCCTTCTGGCTCAGCAGAGATCCCACCTGGAGGTTTTGAAGACTTCGGTGAGGTGGAGAATGTTGCATCACATTGGCCCCCTTATATTCCACCTGTTTGACCAGGATTTCAGCTACCACGGTGGACAAAGAAGTTCACATTACGTACCCCCTCGCTGCCACCGGGTGTGCAGTTGGTCGGGACAATGACAGGGAAAATAGATCGGCTCAGGTACGCTGACCATGATACAAATGATCATGGGAAATTTCCTCAGTTTGAACCTAGGACATATTTGCACTCTGTCCACTATCCGGAGACTGGAGCGAGATTATTAGAAGCGAAACAGTGGGCTGCTAGCTTAGACAGAGTAGGCTTGCTGAAAATGCTAAACATCCCCCACTTCAGTCGCAGCACACAAGTTACTGTGGTAGTCAACCAATTATTGGCGTTGGTGCATGATGGGAATCTATGGATTGGCGATGAGAGAATCCCTATTAATGAAGAGCTGATTAATAGGATCACAGGCTTGCCGAAGGAAGGGCCTGATCCTGGCATCGAATTCATTGGGAAGTACAAAGACATGACGCTGGCGCAACATATGAAGGAATGCTTCGGGTTAACAAAAGGAAAGCGAGGGTATCAAACCTCGACTATCTAGCACCAAAACATTCGCTTCGCAGCTGAGCTCTTAGCCTGTAAATTAATGAGGAAGTGCAGGCCGAATGAAGTTCCTGCACCAATTGTCAGTATTACTGCAAACTATGCTAAAGGCTACAGTTACAAATGGGCAGCGTACATTGCTAAGGAATTCCTTGAAGATGTTCGCGACGTGTGGGAGAAAGGTAGACCCTTTCACTATTCATGGTTGTTAGTGCTTATTGCACTGGTAGGATGGAAAGAACCTACTGAGGCACAATTTGTTGAGGTTCCTTCGCATATGCCTGGCACAGCAAGATACGCATCCCTATGGGTGTCATGGGATAAAAGCTTCCAGCAAATGACGAACTACGTTTTCACCTTTTACTCGATGAGTATCTCATATAATTTTCTGAAGACGTCGCGGCTCACTAATGAGCTATTCTCTTAGTATGATGGAGCAGTCAACTTTAGGGCTGACATGCATCATCTCTTCATCCAGGCCCGTGAGGATAAAAAGCATCAATGGTTTAAGTTACCATACATAGTAACCAGAGAAGACATCCTTGCAGTAGTTCAGCAGTGGCCGATCGAATGGTTAAAAGACATAGGGAAAAAACCTAACATTCCAGTCCCTCCAGTCACCAATGTGGGCATAGGCCCTAGTCACACACACCAGAATGACCCACTCGAAGAAAGCAAAGAATAGAGTGAATCGCAGCAAAGTGAAGGCGACTAGGGTGGAGATGACGGAGATGAAGAAGAAGAAGAAGATTCAGTCAAAACTGTCTCAGATTCCACTCGACCAGATAAGCGCAAGTTGCCAGAGGTAGAGGAAGTGACCAAACCTCAGTTTAGAAAGAAAACGAGGGCGTCAAAAGGTACAAATATTGTTGAAGAGCCCACCGTGACGATGGAAGAGATTGACCAAGCTCTGACAAAGTCTACAGAAGTACTAACTAGCAAGTGGTCACAATTTGCAGCTATGCATCTTGATACCCTCACCAGCGTAGCACAACGAATTTTAGAACTAAAGGAGTTAGCAGAGAAATCCGCAACTGGCGCTACACCAAGCGGTGTCCTAGTAAGCACGCGGCCAGACACAAGGAAATGGCTAGACAAAGATAACAGAGGACAAGTGTCAAGTGTAGCCCTCATAATAACTGATGTACCATCTCGCTCGGAGATGAGCATGACAGTCGGGATATATTACACTAAGTTGTCTATGATGGAGCTGCATCTCTGTCAAGTAGCAATCATGAAGGAGATCCAAGCAAGAGACCACTACTCTCAAATGTAGTTGGAAAATAAGATGAAGCATAATGCGAGCCTCGCAACATAGTTTGAAGAAGCAGAGTAGAGGAAGAGGGACGCAGAACTTAAGCAGGCTACACTGGTACGAGTGTTGGATGAGGTATGTTGGAATATTCCTGACTTCGACATATAGGTTGAGGAAGAACCAGAGCAAATAATTGCTAAGCTGAAAGACTATGCACAACAATCTCGCAGTGAGATTGAAAAGCTAAAAGCAGAACATGAGTCTTAGATCGTGGAGCTTCAACTTCGCATCACCCCGGAGAGTCCACCAGAGGCCAGGGAGTAGCGTCGCAGAGATATTTAGGCCTCAGCAATGAAGATCACTGATCTTGTGAGCAGCGCAGCAAAAATGGTAGAAGAAAGCGTCGACGCCTGGATAAAACTGTAGGAAAATCCAGAAGTAGAAAAGCTGCAAGAAACCATCAAGTAGCGACAGGCAGAGCTGGATGCAGTGAAAGCGAAAATTAAGACTCTGCCTCCTATGCAGAAGATGCTCAAGGTGAAGCAAATAAATGAACTCCAGCAGGAAATTGATTCGTACAAGACGAAAGAAACACTGTTGGAAAATTCTATGCAGCCCCTTGTCAATGAGGCCTTGGAGTTGAGCACTGCTGCGGACAACCAACTCAAAGTTTTGAAGGAATATGATGCATTTGCACAGGAAAAGGCCAACGAAGCATCAACAACAGCATTGTAGCAGCTGGTGGAGAAGGAGCAAGAAACCGACGATATCATGCGTGGCCTCAAAAAATAGTTCACTATCTTCGCCAACAAGATTCTTCCACCAGGAAAGTAGCAGAGTGTCCCAGGATGGGACACTGGTGAGTCTTAAGGGCCTGTTGGGGCACGCACCTTAATGGTCACTAGTTTTGGTAACTCCGCGGCTTTTGTGGAAGCTTGTAAGCAGAGTTGTGACTCAAAATAGTCTTAAGGGTGTCGGGGTTGAGTCAAATCCCTCTTTTTCTAATTATCCACAAATTTCGGGTGTAAGCCCATGATTTTGTAATAGTGCACTTGATTAAATAGGCACTCATTTAAAGATGTTTAGGGTATCTAATGAAATGAGGATCATCTGATGTGAAGAAGATAGATCTAATTTTGGGGTTTTAAGGTCTACTCCCAATTGTGTGCATGGATGACCTTTGCAGCTGTGTGCACAGAGGGTTTTGTAAGGAAAGGAACTGCAGCTGAGTGTACAGTTTAGATATTGTAAGAAAGGAACTACAGCTAAGTGCACAGTTAGGCTTGAAGGGTGGATCTGTTGCTAAGTGCACAGATCAGAACTATTGTCTTGTAAGAAGTGGAATAAAAGTGCAGTTTTGTGGACATAGCCCCTACACTGGGGGTGAACCACATTATATCTTGTGTTGTGGTTCTTTTGTGTTGTTTCTGTTATGGTTTTATTTTATGCATTGATAAGTAGGTAATTGATAAAGTGAGATAACTGTTAATATTAACTTTGCTATGAATTCCCAGTTAAGGGTTAAGCAAGAAACATATTTTATCTACTGCGAAGCTAATTAAGTGAATGTCAAAGCTCTGTTTGGTATAAATATTTGTTGTTAAGGCTAAAGGTACAGTAATATCCCTCTTTTGCTTGTAGAAACCTGGTTCTGCGGCACCCCATAGCTGTTTCGGGTGAGACTGCAACCTGTTCGCAGGTTGTTGCCGAAAGGGCCAACACTGTGGGTCTGTTTGTTGGTGTGAAGTTAATGGTATAAAACCTGGGTCTACCCTATAGCCCAACAAGGATTTGTATCTTACTTTGTTCTACTTGATGATCTGATTTATCCTCCTCTGCACATGATTTGGTTCACATTGCTACTCCTACAACAACCTCATCATCGATACTCCCAAATATGCTGGGAAGACTACTTCAGACCCATATACAAGCTGGAATGGGGACATCCTAATCGCCCTTTTAGTGCTGACCCTATCTACCCACAAAGCATACTTTAACTTTGTGTACCGAGCCCTTTTGTTGTCTTCCAATAATTTTTTTATAATCCTCACCATGCTTTTGTTAGAAGACTCTGCGAGTCCATTTCCATGGGGATAGTAGGAAGTAGAATGGTTTAGGTTGATGTGGTATTTGTGGTAGAAATTGACCATATTCTTTGATTTGAAAGCTGCAACATTATCTATTACTATTCTGTGGGGGAACCCAAATCAAGCTAAAATGTTTTCCTCTAAAGAATTCATAATTACCTCATCAGTAGCCCTTCTGGTGGGTATCACCTCAATCCACTTGGTAAAGTAATCTGTAGCTGTCAGGATCAATATGTGTTTCCCAGAGGAGTTTGGATTTATCTCCCCGATGAAATCTAGCCCCCATTGTTGAAATGGTGCTTCCACGGATATGGGGTTGAGAGGAAGTGGGACAAGTTTCCTCTTCCCTTCAAAAACCTGGAAATGGTTGCACTTGGTTATCTCCTTATACATGGTAGAAAACAACAAGGGCTAATAGAAATCAGCCCTCAAAATCTTGTTTGTTGTAACTTTCTAGGAGTGGTGTCCTTGTTAAAGTATCTAGTCGGTGAGCTGACTAGTTGAGTTAACCGACTAATCGGAGATTAGGTCGGCCTCCAAAGGTCGTGTCGGTTGACCATACTGACAAGTAGTTACTGATAACCATTTTTAATCATATAGAATAGGCTGTTGAGCCAGTTAAGAACTTGGTTCATTTTTGTATATGTATGGACCCTCATGTGATTCTATAATATAATCTGTTATTCCATTACATGTTCTTGTCTCTTGTATCTATATGTTTATATGATTCTTATGTGTATTATTGGTAACTTTATGTGATCTATGAGACTTCAACATTGGTTCTGTTTTTGTTAGTACATATATGGATGACATCACCATATGTAGATGATATTAGAGCAAGAGATTAAGAATTGGTGGGAGTGTAAGATTGCAAATTACTTACAAAACTACACGAGAAGAAACAGATTGACCATTGCTTAGGTGAAGGAGAAATTCTTCACTGAAACACGTGAGAATTTTGTAGAGGCGGTGCCTCAGTTGTTGATTAAAATTCTATATGAAAAAGCCGGAAGTAACTAAATACCAAGAACTACTAGATAAATTGATTCGAGGTAGACGAACAAACCTGTTGGAGTGGTTTGAAAAGATCACAGATGAATTCTATGAAGAACAAGCCATGGAGGAAAGAGTCTTAGTCAAAAGTATCAAGAGAAGGTTTTATATGGACTTCACTGAGTAGTTTCTTTGCTCTTTACCGACCCTTTTGTTCAAATTCCTGATTGAGAAGGGAGTGGGCCATATCGTAGAACCTTATCCATCACTAAGCGAACTACCACCAAAATCTAATTAGGTGGAGAAACATAAGAAGTGGGAAGAATTCATTAATGAGAGGGAGTGGGAGTACTTCCTAAGAAAATAAACAAATCTATCTGATCTTTCTAAAGCATTGGTAGGCTATGGGGGGGTAGCTGGTCATGTGCCGGGGTAGAGTAAAAAGGATTCTAGTCGGCTGAAGAAAATACCATCACCAGCAATGAAAATTCAAACTAAGAAGGAAATAGAACAAATAGTGACACATAAAGGTACGTGGGACTTATAGAAGTTAGAAAGAGAGGAGAGAGCAATCTAGAGCATTGCAAAGAGGAATGACCACTGGGGTGACGAAACACAAAAGAAATCTGCTAGAGTTGGGTCATGACCAACAGGAAGAAGGCATGGATGAGGATGCATCACCCATGGAAGAATATTTGTGGATAGAGCAATGAGAAGCTCTCCAACTAGAAATTCCCCAGGAGGTAAGACCTCTATCTCCAATAAATATGAGTACCTGAATACAGGCCATTGTCGAAGAGGACCTACGAATAAGAGCTAGTGAGTTCAGTATATGGAGCCGACTAGATGACAAATTAAATGATGATAATCATTTAGTAATTCATCGACTAGAGGAAGGAAATTGGGTAACACTTCAGGCATACCATTCCAACCGAAGTATCCACTTGCTTTGCTCGACACATGAAGGAGCACCCCCCCTACCAAACACAACTTTACAAGAAACATAACAGTCGGACTTGCAAGCACACCAGTGCAACTGGACATTGACAGAAGAATTCGACCTGAACCAACTACTTGTGGGAGAAGAAACAACAAACAAAATGACTGACGTGAATGAAAGTTCCGTCAACAATAGCTGTAAACAAAGAGATACACAGAGTATCCCACCACCCCCACCGCCACCACTTCTTGGAGGAGACGTCGATAGCAACATGGGTCACGGCTCAAAACATATCCCCCTCTATGAGGGTGACAAAGATCCTAGATGGCATTGTTTGTCAGTGAATGAATATGGGAGGCCAATCAAGATACGAGTGAAGAATGACAGATGGCGTAGTTCTCTGGTGATTTACAAAAAAGAGCATTAATTTGGTATATGACTTATATCGAGAGAACACCTCGAGAATCCAAAGGAGACATTAAGGCACAATTCTTATATTTCTTTAAAACACCAGATGAAAAGCATCTAGCAGCAAAAAAGTTGAAGACAACATCTCAGAAACAAGCAGAGTCTGTCCGGGACTATGATAAGAGATGGAAGGACCTCCTGATCCAACTAGACTATGTAATTGTTGAACAATTATTAATTCAGTGATTTCTTGCAGGCCTATCACAAAAATTCCGGTGGCGTATAATCTTGGGGACATTTAAAGCATATGAAGACGCACTTACCAAAGCTCTGTAGGTAGAAATGGATGAGTATTTCCCAGCATATCCCATCAATACTAGGCTGGAAGAAAATTTGGAAATCATGCAGAAATATTTGAAAGAGCCAAACCTAAAAAATCAAGATGTCTGGTGGACAAATTGCTCCATGGCCGGACACACTAAAGATAATTGTCGACAATAAATAAGTGGACAAGACGTTTGTTTTGTTCAAACAAAATGCTTCTCCAACATTTTCCAAGAACATGGAGAGCATACAACGAAATATTTCCCATATAACATGAAGAATGGAAAAGCATCTTTGTGTGCAATATATGAGGTAAAGAGTCACGCAATGGCCAAATGCCACCCTTACCTAAATAATCGACAAAACTATCAAGCAGTCTACCAAAAAAATTCACTTGCATAGAATAATGATAACATTCGAAGGAGTAATGATCAAAACAAGCCAAATAATCAAAGATATGAAGGCTGTCGATACGAGCACCAATATGACAATCGTTGTGGATGATTTGGAGGTCGAGGATGATTTTCTGTAAATCATGACAGTCGACCATGATGATCCATCCAGTGCTTTACATGTTTTAAAGAAGGACATCACTACGATGACTGTCCATACAAGGATAGAATTGATCTAAAGTTTTGTACTAGCTGCGGTGTGGGAGATCACTCACCAGAGGATTGTCCCACCATGCTTGACAAGATTAATAAAAAGAAAAAATTTAATATCTTGTCATGTGTTCAGAAACATGATGTAATGCATACAAAGAACCTACATATAGTCACTCGACAAGGGACGAAAATCAGAAATGATAACCCATGTATAACAAAAATTAAAGAAAAATTGATTATCCTAACCCGAAAAAGAAAAAAAAATATATAACGATGCATCAAACATGTTTCAAGAATTTGCTAGATAGGAAGTAGTTGATAATAGAAAACAAAGCACACTTAAAAAACTATTCAGTTTAGTACAGAATGATAAATTGGTGTCTCAATTCATTGATTTATTATATAATATGAAGCACAAAAATAATATAGAGAGACAAACTAAAAATTTATGCAGTTTGAATAAAAAAGACAAGAGTGATGTTGACCCACTTGTCGACCTTGAAATTGAAGGATATCATGTTCGACAAGTTGTTCTAGACTTCGGTTCACAAGTAATTAGTATGACATGAGATACATGCGAACAATTGGGCAGACCTTGACTAAACAAGTCAGGCATATACCTCAAATTAGCCGACCAAGGACTGATTGAACCCATTGGGGTATGGAGAAATGTCAATACAACAATAAAGGGCATATCAACTAAGATCTAATTTGAAATTATCAACCCTAAGGAAGGATCTAGCTCCTTCCCAGCCTTGGTAGGTCGACCATGGGGAAGAAAACTGAAAGCATCAATATATTTAGACAAGGAAAGAATAAAATTAAAAGGGAATGGACAGAAAGTTATTATCCCCATTCATCCTTCCCAAAGAAAAACTTGGACCGAACCTATTGATGAAGAAGTTGACATTTGACAACTATACCAAATACACAATAATGAAGACTATACTGAACCCAATATTTATGGTGAACTTCACCTAGGGAACCAGGAATCGGTCGGATATAACTTAGATGTAGAATTATAAGATTGGAAGATCGAAAATTATGAAACACAAGCAAGAGGTTGCTTGACCATTCAAGCTATCCAGAAGAAACCAACTCAAAAATGCTTTTCTATATCGACCCTTCCAAAAATATTTGAGAAAAGAATAAGGGAATACCGCTCATTAGCACCAATAAAGACATATAATAAACAAAGTATTTGGTATAAATAAAGAGAATCACTAGTTCTCCATGTAGAACAAGTCTCTAAGAATCTAGGTGAACATCGACGACTTCAAAGCCTGGTTGAAACGTTCACATGATAAGCTGCTCAATGGTGGGACACCCATCAGTTAAGATTGCAAATGTGGACAACAGCTTCGACTTTCTTTGTAGAAATATTTGGAGGAAGGAAGCTAACAAAATAGGCACAAATACATGTCTTCATCCAAGGACAAGATCCAAAAAATCATATAAGAATATGTGAAACAAAGTGTAGAAGACTTGGTTACAAAGACGGATGTATATGGCCACACCCGTTTCCCTCGCATTAGATGACCTACCTAACAAGTGGTATAAAATGGAAGAAGAACAAGGTGAAATATTCTTATGGAATGAACTTAGAGAAAATTTCATTAAGGACTTTAGATTTATATTGAAAGACACAAAACTAGTTGAAGCTACAAAACAGATAAAACCATTTATACAACCAACTACTTATGAGTCGACACAAAATAGAAGTCGACCAAATACAACATACTATAACATTTGATCCAACAAAATATCAAAGTCGACAAGACTCCAATTAGAAAATGAACACAAATATGGGAAGAGATTTTAATGGAAGATCGAACACCTAAAAATGATCAAACCAGTTAAAACGATATTCAAAGTTGAGTCGACCGATAAAAATGACATCGACCAAATGAAAGTAGCAGAATTTCTAGCAACATTTTCACAGTTCAAAGAAGGTAGTGGAGAGATTAATGAAATTAAAGCACCAGAATGGATGGATGCAAAAGTAAAAACTAAAGAAATTGACATTTCTAATGATAATAGACTGAAAATGGAAAATATTTGTGACTATTGGAGTGAAGAAAAAACCACAGAGAACATCGACTTATTAAAATAATTTCAAGATGTATTTGCATGAGACTACAAATACTTAAAATAATTAGTAGCAGAAATGGGTGAGATGAATATAGACATCAAACTTGATGCCCGACCTATCAAGAAAAGGCCTTATAAGTTGGCACATAAATATAAAGAAATAGTAAAAAAGGAGATCGACAATATGCTTATAGCCAGAATAATTTACCCCATCGACTAGTCGGAATGGGAAAGCCCAATGGTCGTCCAACCAAAAAAGCACATCCTGACAAAACTATGAATCTATGTCAATTTTCATGAATTAAACAAGGTTACCTTAACAGATCCATTCCTGACTCCATATGCTGATGAAATCCTAAACGAAGTCACAGTACATGAATGCTATTCATTTATGGATGGATTCTTAGGGTATAATCAAGCGCCAATAGCCAAAGAATATCAGAAAGACAACCTTTGTATGTGAATTTGGTTCATTTGCCTACAGAGTCATGCCATTTGATCTAAAAAATGCACCTGTAGTGTTTTCAAGAATAGTTATCAAGAAATTTCAAGAATACATCTGACTGGACGATCTATTCTATGCTAAAATACCACTATAAATGGTTAAGGCTTATGCTGGAACATTTCCAATAGATTCAGTTATCTCTCAATATAAAGAAATGCATATTCTTAACCCCTATAGGAATCCTATTAGGTCATATTGTATGCAAGGAAGGTATCAACGTCGACTTTGCAAAGATAAAAATTATCCTCAACTTAAAACCACTAGTGAACCCAAAACATGTTAGAGTACTGTTAAGACATACATGTTACTATAGAAAATTCATTCGACACTACTCTGATATGACATACCCTATGGCAAAACTTTTAAGAGAAGATCAATAGTTTAACTGGATAGAAGAATGTGATACGTCCTTTGACACATTAAAAAGAAAATTTGTCGAAGCACCCATTCTTCGATTCCAAAACTGTTTGATCAAATTTCATGTGCACATTGATGCCTCAGGCTTAGCAATAAGAGCAATATTGAAACAACCTGGTGAAGATGGCATGGATTACCCAATAATATACAGTAGTAGAAAACTAAACAAAGCTAAATGCAGCTACTCCATGATAGAAAGGGAGGCATTAGGTATCATATTTTCTCTTCAAAAGTATCGACACTACCTACTTGTTAACCCCTTCATATTCTATACAGATCATTAGGCATTAAAATACCTTATCAATAAACCTTTGCACCACCGGATAATCTGTCGTTGTCTATTTCTATTTCCAGAATTTGAATTTGAATTCGTCGTTGGAACAGGAAAGCTAAATGTCAGTCCCGACCACTTATCGAGAATCGACACAAACGAGGAGCTGATAGTATTGGAGGATGACCTGCCAGATGCACACTTATTATGAATAGAATTCGTCCTACAAAATTAGAGGAAATAGTGCAATTTCTAGAGAATGGTCAAGCACCAAAAGGCATGAACACTAATAAAAAAATATTTAGCCATGAAAGCAGCCCCATACACTTTAATCAACGGATTCCTATACAAAATAGGCTTGGACGAAGTACTCCATCAATGTGTGTTAGAACATGAATGATAAAACATTATGCATGAAGCACACTATGGACCAGCAGGAGGACACTTTCAGTTGGATACAATTGCAAAGAAAATCCAACAATCAGGACTATGGTGGTCGACTCTATACAAAGACTGTGAAAATTTTGTGAGAAAATGTGATCACTACCAACGTCTAGGTCGACCGCTACCTAGTACATAAATTCCTTTAATATCAGTAAACCAAAGATTCATTCAAAATCTCAGATATCGACTTTATAGGTCCATTTCCAGTCTCAACAAAAAGAATAGGTGCAATGTATATCATAACAACAGTTGAATATGTCACTAAATGGGCAGAGGCAGAACCTGTTGACACTTGTTCTAGTGAGGTAGCTGCTAAATTTATATATGAAAACATTATCAGTAGGTTTGGCTTCCCTATAAACTTAATCAGTGACCAAGGATGACACTTCATCAATAAAACAATTACAACATTGACAAAACAATTCAAAATTCACCATTGATGAAGCACAACCTATCACCCTCATTCTAATGGAGCGATAGAATCATTCAGCAAAATAGTGACAAAGGGTCTAACAAAAATATGCAATACTGAAAAAGATGGCTGGGATAAGAAAATCCCTGCAGTATTATGGGCATATAGAACAACATATAAACACTCAACCAACCAAACACCCTTTCAACTAGTCTATGACCAAGAATTAGTTGTTCCTTTACATTTTCGAAAACAGACACTGGTGATAGCCGAAATCTTACATATCAATGTTGAAGAAGCAAGAAATGATCGACTAATGAAATTACCCAAACTATAAGAACACCAAATTCTTGATATACAACACCAAGAAATTCAGAAGCAACAATAGAAGGCTTGGCATGACTGAAACATCAAAACTAAGAATTTGTCAGTCGGAGACCTTGCATTATTATACAACAATCGAGTGAAAGCAAAACCTAAAAAATTACACACATAATGGATGGGACCTTACATTTTCGAAGAAATCAATGGAAATGGATTAGTTCGACTAATAACATTACTAGGCACAGTATTTCAAAAACTGGTAAACAATGCCCGACTAAAACGATACCAAAAATAAAAAAAATAAAGAGAGAAAATAAAAATGATTTTATAACTATTACAACAATCTATAAAAATAAAAAACCTAAAACCCAAAAAGAATCAAGGAAAATCAAAATGAACTTCGACAGGCGTAGTAGACCGTTCAACAAAAATTGACAATTTTACCATCAACATACCACAGATCGACCATACATTCATCATCGATAAGAGGGTCAAAACGTCAAATCAACCCATCATGACTATAGTCAGAGGGAGCACTGAAACCAAAATGTATTAACTCAGCCTTCATTAGAGCGCCCTTTACCATCAAATCCTCCATTAATAACACCATCGACAAGATCGCCATCCGCTCTGCCTATAAATACTACGCTTGTCGAAAATCACATACTGTTTCATAAAGATCTAGAGCAATAGAATTACCAGAACCCCTTGAGAAAATCAACTACCATGAGAGTCAAATAGACAACTGACAAAATGGCCCCAAAACAAACTAGAGCCATGAAATCCAAAGTAAAAGAGTTGGAATCCGCCATAAGTCCACTAGTGAAACAATTAAGAGAAATTAAAAACGTGAAAGTGCAGGAAGTCTCGTGGGTGAAACAATGGGCATAAATCAAAGAATGGGCTTACAGGGGTAAGTAAAAAATAACAGAGGAAGTAGAGAAGGTAAATCATAGCACCATTATGAACTTTTTGAATGCACCTCTCATGGCAAGTTTTGGAGGAACAAAGGAAACTATTGTCAAATTCATAATTAGTGGGTACCACAATGGGAAGTTCTACTTCGACACACCGGTGGAAATATTAGTTGAAACCATTTACAAACTCACTGGGTTGTCCAACAAAGGAGACCCTTCTCCTATAGGCATCAAGAAAGGATTAGTCGAAATACTAATGGGAACATAGACATGGAAAAAGTCAAAGGGGTTAATAATTGGGAAAGTCCAAGCCACCACACCCAAAATAATGGCCAAAATTGTGTCCACTGGCCAGACTGTCATAGGACACAGCTGCGACTTGAAGCTTGACATGTTGGAAGTAGTCGACTGCATAGCAAGCATGGGAAAGGTATCCTGTTGCGCCAATACATGGCCTACATACTCAAATCCATCTGCGAGAAGTGCCAGGAATCAAGTGCAATAATCATATTGCAATAAATCTTAATATGGATAGCTATGTACCACCTATGTCCAGTCAGGCATAAATAATTCTTGGAGCCAACCAGGATTCCTATGTGGCTCTTTAAGCTATTTTTAATGGCCAGAACCCCATTAGAACAGGAAGAAGGAAAAAGTGTTCCAGGAACACTGGTCTTAAAATCTGAAAGTCCGAACAGCCAGATGGAGGGTACCTCAAAAAATCCAAAAATGTCTCCCTCCTACATCACATATCCAACTAGAACTAGACCACATAGCTGTATGGCATCAGAAAGGCTCTATAGAAAAGGCAAAGCCACTTGAATACTATCCAATAGTCGAGGAGATGTTTACAGAGTTGGCTAGGTATTCCAAAACCGACATCACCATACTAGAGGATGCAAAATAAAGTAATCAAGTCATTATAGAGCCGTTGATTGACTAGGAGAAGGAGGAATACTATGAAGTCAACCTTCATATTAGTACTTTCACCTCATGGGACACTCCGACAGAGGGGAAAAAACCCCTCCAAATTGAAAATGCACCGACTGAACAGCAAGCGATCGCATCGACAGAACAAAACATTGTCGTCCCGAATCAATGATAGGATAAAGGAGAAGAACATATAGAGGAATATAGTCAATCAGACAACCCAGAGTATGTTATGACAAAAGAAAATTTGAGGAAAATAGCTATGGAAATAACAACCTCAAGGAAAAAGAAAGAAACACAAGGAAAAAGAAAGAAACACAAGGAAAAAGAAAGAAACACAAGGAAAAAGAAAGAAACTCAAGGAAAAGGAAAGGGGTAACACAAACTTATCTTATTATAGGAGTCAGAAAATGAGGAAGAACTACTTGCTACTTCTGTCGACATTGTGTAGAATGCTGCAATAAACAAGGTATCTGTTGAGACACAATTCAAGTAGTTTGTCAAATCAAGAGAAAAAAAGGAAGGTTAAATAAGGTAAGAACTGCTACCCCACCCGCAATAGATCCTATTGATTTAACCCTAGACCCACCAAGACCTTCTTCTAGTAGAATAGCACTAGAGTCAAACATGGCCATATCACCAAGCTAGAATGAGATAATCCCTAGAACCCTTAAGGAAAAAATTGATAAAGATGTTGAACTTCAATGATTTATCAATAATTTTCCAAATCTATTCCTCAAAGCCCATTAGATCAACACCACCCACAAACTTGTTGAGTCAAGATCTACCCGACGAAGCCTCATTGCACAAACTTCATCACCACCATCAGTCATGGGACTTATCAAATCATCATACATTTCCAACCTCGACCCGACATCCACTGTAGTCGCAACCCACATTTCATCATTTACACCAACCTTCCAAAACCTTCCAGTTAATGAGGTAGAGAGGGGAATACTTACCCTCGAAGGTAATCAAGCAGCATTAGATGTCGAAATTGACAACCTCATGGAATATGAAGGAATCGACAATCCTGTCGACTTTCAAATAGAAGTTGAAAACTCCATACCGATAAATCTTTCGACCACCCATCTAACTCCAGACCATTCACCATCACCACCACCACCAAAACTAGAGTCTCATCACAATCCAGAACCACCATATTCACCACCTTCAGAATCACAAACAACCACAAACCCCATCCCAGAAACCCAACAAGCTAATCCTACCATAGAAAAAGTTCAGTCAACTGAGAATCCACCATCTTAAGGACATGAAACACCACAACAACAGCCAACATCAGTACTGACAGGATCAGAAGTGGTCCATAAATATAAGCATAAAAGCAAGCGAAAAGAGAAAAAGAAAAAAGAATAGAAGAAACAACAAACACTTACAACTATCCACCTTCATCAACTAGGATTGACTTCTACAGTCGAAACACCATAGCTAAGATATTGAGAGTTGGATCGACTCTTGGAAGCACTCACCAAAGAAGCCTCAACAAGGAATCAAGCAAGACAAGAAATAATTGAAAAAATGAAAATAGAACAAGTCAAATTCCTGACTAAATGCAGGGCTTTAACATAAACAATGATACCAGGGACGACTGAGACCAACACCAAAAAACCATTGGAAAGGACATACGAATTATTAGAAAATTTCATATCAAACCTACAGACATAGCTGTAGATTAAGAGAAATGAGGAAAAGGAAGAAAATTATGTGCTACTAAGGAAACAGTACACAACATTTTCCGAGGCACACAAGGTACTGTAGGACCACTTGGAAGATTCTACCACCATGAATTCCTATGGAGTTGGTACACCTACTATGGATAGGTATTCCATCAGACTCTACAGACTCGCGAGCACATCCAGAACTTAGAAAAAAAACAAGGTTTAGACGACACCATGAGAAGAACAATCTAGGATTAGATCATATTAGAACCAACAAAGCTAGAAAAACTATAAAAACAAGTGCATCAATCAATGAACCAAGAACTCCCAAGCACTCCCAAGAATCAGCACACTCGACAAGAATTTCCCACAGATGAAAATATTGTTAGATACAGCAGATGAAAAGGCTCAGGCACTGGGACTTGACTTGGAAAACATCACATACTGTTCCATTCAAGAGAAGATGTCGACTCTGTCAAGCCTCACAACCTTGACCATTGATATCCAAAACACTCTACGCAGCTGGGAAAAGTTTCAACACCAACTAGCCATCAAGGCAGAAGCTATTGTAGAAGTATGTGTTTAGAAATGGCTGTCCATTCGTTTAGACAACCCATGAGGAAAAAAAAATGTAGTAACTATTTCAGACAACAGATTTTCGAGTACCTCCCCTATTTCTTTGGGACAAAGAAATATTTTGTTCCTGGGGGAGATGTTGGAGGAGCTAGTCGGTGAGCTGACTAATTGGAGATTAGGTCGGCCTCCAAAGGTCATGTCGGTTGACTAAAATTACAATCAGTTACTCATAACCATTTTGTAATCATATATAATAGGCTATTGAGCCAGCTAAGAACTTGGTTCACTTTTGTATATGTATGGACCCTCATGTGATTCTATAATATAATATGTTATTCCATTACATGTTCTTGTCTTTTGTCTCTGTATGTTTATATGATTCTTATGTGTATTATTGGTAACTTTATGTGATATGTGAGACTACAACAGTCCTCCATAATCTCCTTTGTGGAATTCTTCTATGGTCCGCAATGATTCGTCCTCCAACAAGCAATTCAAAAGGATACCTCCTGGGTCCTTCCAATACAGGTACTCGTTTAGAATATAGAATTTCGTATATTTCAACTTTATTGACCTCACCCTTGTTTTTCTCAACCCTACTAGCATCTGTACATTCCTCAGTACATACACAATGTCAGAATACCAAGGGGACGTGGAGAAACTAGGAATTACCTGTATCTCGGCATCCAACTAGAGTGAGTGGCTGGTCAATAAATTCAGCTGCAAGGAATCACAATTGGAATTCGTCATCATTTTGGCCAGCCCTTGAAATTTAACTAGTTTGGTGGGATTGATTTCTATATCATATTATATTAGCATTGCAATCCACTTCTCTCTTCTTCCTTCTTGGTCCGGCTGAGTGAGGATGCCTTTCAAAATGTTGTTGGATACATAAGCGATTACATGGGAATGGAGGATGTAGACCTTGAAATACTTTAGTGATTTTATCAGTGCATATGTTTGTTTCTCTATTATATCATACCTCAATTCCCCATATCTCAGCACTTTGCTGAAAAATGCTATAGGTTGCTAACAACACTCTAGCGACTGTGTGCTCTGATGCATAGGAAAAAATTAGTAAGTCCTTATTGAAGTATAGACCTACCAAGACAAGAGCCTCTATGAGGGCCTTTTTAATATCCTCGAAAGTTTCTCTTGCATCTGGCATCCATTTAATTTCATGGTCTTTCCTCAGCATTATATTAATATTCATGAGTATTTCGACAAAGATGGGGATGAATATTATTAAAACATTTACCTTCCCGATGAATGATTGTACTTCCTTTTTTCTCCTTGGCTCTTCAACTTTATGAATGGCTTTGATTCTTTCCAAATCTATCTTTATACCATCCTTCGAAATGATATGTCCCAACAACTTTCCTTCTAACCCAAACTCAGATTTTTGGGGGTTCAATGATATCCCATACTATCTACACTTTAGGAAAACCTTCTCTAGATGTTGGATGTGTTCTTTATTAGACCTGGAGTATACCGTAATATCGTCCATATAGGATACCACAAATTTTTCATTTTCCTCAACGAAAGCTATGTCCATGGCATGCTGAAATGTGGCTCCTGCTTTCATGAGACCAAAAGGCATCTTAGCATACATAAATGTTCCCCACGGTGTGGTGAAAGCAGTTTTCTCTTGATCTTCAGGAAATACTTTCACTTGGTTATAACCCAAGAAACCATCCATGGTAGAAATCCTCTCAAACCCTACTAACTTTTGTAAGATGTGTTCCATCTTGGGCAAAGGATAATTGCCTTTCAGGGAAACCTTGTTGAGATTTCTGAAGACCATGCATATCCAAATATCGCCATTGTTTTTCCTTAAAAAATCTCAATGTCATAATGATTTTGGCATCAAATAACTTCCTGATTTCTTTCTCGATGATAGGAAACAACTTAGGGTTGGCCCTTCTCAATTTTTGGTTAAAAGGTTTTTCACCCAGCTTTATGGGGATAGTATGTTGTATGATGGAGGTGTCATAATATTTAAGGTCTTCATAGCTCCATGCGAAGACGTTGGTATATTTCTTCATCAAATTGATATGATCTTCCTTTTATTTGGCATACAACCTTTTTGACAATTTTATGACCTTTGGGTAATCCTCGACCTTGATGTTCTTATCTTCAAGAGAATCCTCAGCGGGCTTCATTTTGGGGTCTTTAGGCACTCCATTTTGATCAAATAGCTATTCTAGGGGGATCAGGCCTCTATGAACATGGTTACCCTTTAATTGCACTATGTCTTTCCCTCCTAAGGAATTTCTGTATGGTCTGCATTTATCCATCCCTTCCTCGCCACCTTAGGTATCCTGAATATTTTCAAGGTGGCAGTCCTTGTTATCTATCTGGGTGTTTACAAAATCATCTGATAACTCCAGAAATTTCTTGATCTGCTCATCATCTTCAAAAACCTTCCAGTGTTTGGAGTTGTCAAGTATAAAGGGCCTGTTTCTGATGTGTACCTTATGTTTTCTTTGCTCCACCATAGTGGTTCTAAATCTGCCGGCAACGACCGCCAAGGAATCAACAATCGTGTTTTCTCCCCTAGGAACTTACTTGATTACATGATCAATGAAATAATTGCCAAACATTTCCCATACTTCGTTTCTATAGGCTCTCATTCTGGGATGCATGGTCTAATATATGCCATTTATTTGATTTATGACCAAATTCCAATTCTCCAATGATTTGGATCTTTCTGGCTATCCTTTTTTTTAAAGCATGAAACCCTAACAACAAATATTCGTATTCTGCTAAATTGTTAGCACATTTAAAATTTACTTAGTAAGATAGGATTTCAGATTCTTTGAGGGGAGAAATGATATACACAACTGTCGGCTCCTACTTTAGCGACTGAACCATCAAAGCACAAGGTCCAAAGACCTTCCTCCCTTTCTTTCACCTCCAGAACATTTTTATTTTTAACAGTTTTTCCTTCCCCCTCTTCGACTGTTTTCGAGATCTCGAGGTCACAGGGAGGAACATAATTGAAGAAAATAGATGATCTGAGGTCGGTATCAAATACATATATGGCATGATCATCCGACTTGTCTGGGCTACTAACCATGTATGGAGATAATTTCTCATTGTATAGCCTTTTACTTACCCCGACTATAGGAATGGTGGCATAATACATGTCCATTTGTAGGATCCATTTTAACTTGGAGGGAATATCTGCCATGACCACATCGTTCACCATAGTTTTGGAAGGAAATTCTGTCAAGGTCACTACCATATCTTTGATCAACCTGAGACATTTCACCTTTTAGAAGTCAAAAGAATACAAATATTTATAGGGTTGAGTGACCTCAAACCCAAAACTCTCTACCACCCCTTTCGAAATCATATTATGGGATGCCCCTAAATCCAACATAGCATTATGTACGACCATATCATGCACATTTAATCTTATATGAAGAGGAGGAACCTCCTCTTCATCTCCATTTTCGAGCCTAATCCTGAAACTGACAGTGGGAGAATCATCATTTACTTCTAGGATGTCGGGATGAAAATCTCCTTGGCCTTTAACCATCTCGGTTATCTTATCCCTGTATTCTTTATTTCTTAACAATTCATTGAAGGGAATAAAGATATTTACCTTGGATATTTCAGTTTGTAAGTTGAAGGCAGGAACGATCTTTTCTACCTTTGTAGGAACTGGTGGCATAAAACTTCCTTCACCTTTTCCCCCTTATTCATAGGTTCTTTGCATGTAACTTGTTCCTTTGATTTTTCTTTATTTATATCATCATCTTGTAGACTAGTGGAGGGATGATTTGGATTCAGCTTACCTCTATTGAAAGTGAAATCCCTACTCCTCAACTGGATCTTCCTTTTGACCTCATCTATGGCATGCATATATCCTCTTTGGTACTGCTCTGATTTCCATTCAAGGTCTTTCGGCTCCTCCTCTTGAGCATTAAGGTTATGCTCTACTTCCTTGAGGTATATATCAGAGTCTAGATCTCCAAAAGGATGGATTTGATCTTCAACAGGTTCTTCTTCACCTTCGCTGTCAACATAATTTTTGGGAAAAGGTGGCTATATTTGTTGGTCGTTTAGGTTCAAGGGTTCCTAGCCTCCCTTTGCCTAATCTGAGGAGGTTGAGGAGGGTTGGGCCTTCTAAAATTTGGATTCCTAATCTAGGGCTCATTTTTCTCCCGGTTCTGTGACCCATTGTGTACGGATAATTTATCCATCATATTTTCCATCGTATTCAACATCATTTCAAACTTTACATCATTAGCAAAAGCAATAGAGGTGGAGGTCCCATCTTCTTTGAATTTCCTCGTCTCTGTTTGTTCTCTGATCTTCCTGCTCACCATCATGCTAGCTTCCACCTCCAAGGAATATTGAAACATTGCAGGAATATTTTCCAACTTCCTTTCCCTCAATAGCAAAGAAAAATCACTGTCAAAAGCGTCAACATAATGTAACTTTGCAGCACCTACTAGCGGTTTGATGTCGGAAGGAATATAATTATACGTTCTCATAAAACTCCTGGAAAATTAATGTACATACTCAAATCCACCTTTCTTCAGGTTGTTGTACTGGGACAAGATTTGCAGGGGGCTTCTTTTATCGACCCACCTTTCCAAAAACATAGTTTGGAAAGCTGCAAATGTGCGAATAGACCTAGTAGGTAAATATTTGAACCAATTATTTGATTCCCCTGAGAGGCTCAATAAAAACAACCTCATCTTTACATCGTCTTCATCTATCAGATCAAGGTCCAAGAAGTCCTCGAACCTGTCAATGTGTTGTTTGGATGTGGAGTTTCCTTCCCTATCATAAAATGAGATTCTCTAGGCGTAACCTTGAGGGAGGTCACGGTTACACGACATGCATATCTAGTGGGATGAAATGGATGGCCATTGGTATGGGGAGGTTTGGGACTATAGGAGGGACTTGGAAGACAGGGTGATTTTGCGCCATTGGGGGGTACAGGGTTGAAAGTTCTGGAGCACAGGGTTTCTTGTTCTCAGAAGGTTTTGCCAGAGAGAGTCTAGAAAATATGTTTCCAACCTATCAAGCTTCACCATGGTATTCTTCAGATATGACTTTGATTTAGATTTTGGTAGGGATATTTCAAAGCAAACTTCCTCTACCAAACCCTGGACGCTACTGAATTCTTGGGTAGAGGAATTTTCAAAATGAGGAATAGCTAACTGGTCTTTTCCCTTATTCCTAAATATCTTATTGGGGTTATCCAAACTTGGAAATATTTTGGTGTCAAGATTACCTCTTGTATGTGGCTGTCGGGAAGCTAGGATGTCTTTTGTATGCAGTTAAGCCAATATGTGGAGTCTCTAGGAAAAATACACAACCTTATTTATTTTAAGGGTCTTTGTTTTCCCACAAAAACTTGTTATCCTTTGAATATTTGCCATTCTTCCTAGGGATGATCTTCAATCTCGTCCCCAGAAATGATGCTAGTTTGTTAGCACCCAGAATCACACCCAAGGTTGTGGGAAGACAGACCTCGAGTTAACAGCAGAACCACTTTAGAAAAGGGAGTTGACTTCTCCAATTCCATAAAGGGATCTCTCATAGATGTATAACAAGGCTAGACATAATGTCAAAATGAATATCAAATATTGGTGGTTGGATAAAAATGAAGTTATATCAGCTTATGGAGTCAAAAATCCCAAGGAAACAGAGCATCTTGCATAGGAAACGCTTGCGGGAGCAAGGTAATGCCTCGATCATGGTCGTTATGTTTGGGGTTTGGTGGGAAATGTAGAATGATGACATCCCGCCAATGTAGAGCATCGCAGTGATGAATTCTACGCCAGTTTAAGAAGAAATGTTTGGTGGATATCGAAAATAATGGTAGGAGGATATGAGTATGAATTCCTAACCATTATACACTAAGTCTACGGCATGAATAAAACATAATGTAAAAGATAATAGGAAGCACATGCGCATGAAGAAAATAAAGTCACAAACTGTAATTTAGAAACACACAGGAATTCCAACATTCATGTAACTAGCATTCGACTTTGTACTTGTATTAGTTCAAAAAATATTACAAACAAAATAGTCTTGCTAATTCAAAACCAGCCAACCCTATCTCCTTCTATGAGGAGAATATTTATATCATTTGGGCCCTCGAGACCAACCTTGAAATGGGGCCAAAATTAGTTACAAAATTGGCAACAAATTGTATCGTGGCATTTCCCCATGGGTGGCATGAAAAAGAAAATGATGGGGGTAACTTCTCTGCTAGGTCTCTAGGGATACTACGTCTTCAAAATAATGGCTCACCTGATTTATTCACACATGTATCTTCGGGTTTGGTCACCGCTAGAGCCCATTATCCCTGGTGTAACCTGCGTTCGGACTTGCTGTAGTTTTCAATCACTTTCCATTGGTTAGATATCGGCATCTCCATATTTACCATTTCTTTTGTGAATACTCTGAGCTCTAGGTTCTCTAGATAAGAATGTGTTGGTAACCCTGCGCACAAATATTTGAAACCAAATAATAATTCAAATTCACCTGACAACATTTTTACCACGGTCTTGCCTGAAAGCGACTGCTGAACCATGTCCTTGAATTTCCTGTGTTCTTTCCTACACTCAACCAACCTGTCATAATACTCTTTATGGGATAGCATTGGTTCCATTTCTTCCCAGAAGAAAGGGATCCCACTTTGGACCACAGGTTTAAACAAAGCAGCAAAGTCATCAACCTATTTGCGCATGAAATTCCAGTTTTCCTCGACCATATTTAAGTGGCGGTGTTTGTGAACTAATTTTCTAGGCCCATGTGATGTCTGGGATGCTATCTTGGATGTTCCCTTATCCAATGTCTTCATCTGTTAGACTATTCAATAAATTGATTGTGCTTTCGGCAGTGTCCAAGGGTCTTTTGTGCAGGTCTAACTTCGTTGTTTGGATTTGTTTTTTGGCTTCATGTACGATTTTTTCCTTATCTTGGATAAAATCCAAATATGTTCTTACTTTGGATACTTATGATATTATCATGTCCCAGATGATGTATTTCTCCCTTATAAGAGCTGCTTGCCTTGAAACCTATTTTTCTAATTCGTTGCTCTTATCTTCTAACTCTTTGCAGTTCTCTTCCTCTTTCTTCTCCAATCCTTCTCTGACATTTCCCATGTCCATTAGGTCCTGATTCTATTTCCTTAGGCCCATGATCTCTACAGCTTTGAGACTTACCTTGGACATGGCTTGGGAGAGTGAGTCTGCACCAGATATTTCAGACAACTGGGCCACAGGCGCTAGCTATTCTGGAGCCTTCTCCTTTAATTATTCTAACTCCCTTTCCAATTCAGCCTGCTTAGCTTCAAACGCTTTCTTTTTCTTGGATCAGAGTTCTGCATCATTTTTCCACTATCTCTCCTTTTCTTCCTGCCTAAGCAGCCTGGTGTTATAATCAATCAAATTGGTTTCTAGGGCCTCCTTCTCCTTTTCAATCTCAGTCAATTCAGCAGTCTGTATGAGTCGAGTAGCTGGGATTTCTAGCTTTTTATTCAATAGTTGGATTGTACCTTCCTTGTCCTTTAGTAGATTTTGAGTGGCAGTACCCTTATCTCCCGGGCTAACTGCCATAGATATATCTACCTGGGGCTTCCTAATCTAGGTCTGGTAATCCTTATTTTCCAGTTCCACCCTCTCCTTTCGGAGCATCTCTTCAACTCTTTTCTTACTAGTTGTTAACTTGGATGTTTCTAAGGCATCTTGGAGCACGTCACTGTAGAGGAAGTCATTTATCCCCTGGTGTAAATGAATCATGTCAATTTTGGGGACCCTTTTTGGATCTACTTGTAGCTCTACTACTTTGTCTCCTATGATCATGGCCAAATTCAATTTTCCCTTGGTCAGGTCTTTGACAGTCTTCAAGGAGGTACTCTAGCCTAGCAACTTATCCACATCTTTGCACAAGTTCAATCTTTCTTCAAAGGACCTTTTACCAGCTTCTCTATATTTCTCCAGCAGCTCTGCTTTAGACTTGTATTTACTTACTGCTTCTTTAGGAACAATGCTCAATGTGTATTCTTGGATTGCAAAGGATGGACCTTTAACTTTCACAATTTTTTCTTTCCCCTTAGCTTTGGTACTCAGTACGAGTTTACCTGGTTTCTCAATTTTCTGCTTCTTGGGTGTCCTAGCTGCATCTCCTTCCTCTACATCCATGGCTTCTAGGTACTCTCGTTTATTTTCCTTCTTGGATAGGTTGGACAAAGGAGTGATCTGCATGGTTGCGGCTATAATGTAGGAGAGGTATAGCGGAGGGGAACCCTCTGTCATTTCATAGGTCGAATTTTTTGGCATATCTTCATCAGAGTTAGTCTCTCCAGGGTACTTCATCCAGTTGGCTCTCTCCACCAACCCTGCCACTTCAATGTGCTCAAATGGATTTCTCTCTGTTGGAGATTATGTGGTGAGGGTCATAGTTGATTATGGCCTCCATTGCAAACCCTTTCTCTTTGAGCAGAATTTTGACTTGTGGTAAGGCCAACTTGCTTTTGATAGTAAAAGGACTAACTACCCATGGAAACTTAATATTTGCATGCTTCCTAAAGATTATAAAATGTTCGTTTTTGGCTGTCAACCTTTGCTTGATTAGTTCTAGTGCAAATATCCTCAACATCATAAACACTGGAAGGGCATATGGTTGATGAGTAAACCCATATATCCTAATCACTGTACTGTCTTTTGAGAGAATCCAATCCCCAAATCTTCTTTCAGGGGATAATTCTAGTGCACTTTTCATCTCAGGAAGAACCCGTGGCAGCCTCCTTTGGAAGAGGATATCATATACTGGTGCCATGAGGGCATTCACGAACTTGCAATAATCCCTATGCATGTCTTCTATCATGACCATTTCCAGAAGCTGTAGGTCGTCATCATTGAAGATCAAAAAAATTCCAGAAGGAGGGACTGGAACCTGAAGGCTCCTAACTGGAGAAAATTACTCAACTAGGCATTTATACTTCAGGCTAAGAAATCATCAAATTGCAGACACATGGGTGTTGAAGACTGACTCAATGTTTCTAGCATCGCTTGGCTAGAACTTAGGGTAAATATTAGACTAAGTAAAGGTTTAGTGATGAATTGGTTCTAGTCCATACCTAAAAAATAGCTTGATAGGGTTATCATAGACTAATTCTCTTCATTAAACAGGTCAAAATTGATGGGGAAAAGAGGGTTTGAAAACTGGATTTCCAGATTCAAACAGGCTCCGAGAAAAGTGTCTTTTTTTTCAACCTAAGACATTTGAAATAATTGGAGTATACCTCCTTCATTATATTCATTGGACATATGGGTGAAATCGGAGGGGATTAGCAGAGTGTTTAGGATGTTGAGGGATCTAATAGGACACAACATCCTAGACCTAGACATGTCCATAATCACACCGTCGGACAGTGAATAATTTCTCATGCTCCAATCTATGAATTCAAGACAATTAAGGGTTTGTTCAACAAAAAAATAAAAGAAAAAGGAACTGAACCTTCCATGAGTGGCGATTCCCCGTAATTGAAGATATTTTAGTTTACGCTGAGCGGCTTCTATACTATCATTTAGTATGATATTATCGAAGACCTCAACATCTTTATCTGTTAGGGCTTCCCTAGTTTGCTGAAATTCAAGGCTTCCGGTCTCTGAATATTCTGTTTCAGCCATGAGGAAATAGCTTAATATAGCAAATACATACCTAGTTGGTTTGACATCTTTCTTTGGAGGCTTTGTCCAAGGTGGCACAGTCTACACATTTTGAAGCCCTCACTTCCCAATGCCACAACAAGATAACTGGTTTGGGTCCACGTGCCAACTTTTATACTATTTTACTTTCTTATCTAACCATGCACCTTTTCGGTTGGATGCAATCCTAGCCATAAATTTGGGACCCAAAATCTAGATATGTGTGATCTCCACCGTCGGATTTTTGTACGATCATGCTTTACTTTGCCAATTTCTCACGCACTTCCGCTCCACGGGATTCAAACTCCACCATTGATCTCAAACCTTCCCACGATATAACCATTTAATGCAGAGAACTTTATCAGATTTCACACTTTATAGCCAATATTTCCTCCGAGCACTTACGGTTGGTGAAACAACCCTTCACTGTAGATCTGCATCTGTGCTAATCTCCACCATCGAACAAATCTCCCTTTTACCGCATTTCGAGAGCTTTGGAGCATTATCTCCCAAGTGCACCTCAGATTAGAGCAATTTGTCTCCATCGTCAATCTAAAACCTTCCCGATATCAACCATTGAAAATCGATGTGGTTTAATTGATTTCTCCGATTTGGAAAGGAGTCCTTTGATGTGTGCTTTAGACTTGTGAAATGGTTCTTCGTCGTTGATCTGAATCAATTTTCAATTGCGACCATTAAAAATTTTCCCCAATTTGTCGCTCTTTTGATGGGGTCTCTTCCTCTCCTCCTGCACAACCAACATGAGAGGGTTTGATTACAAATATGGGCTCTCTTCCACCTAACAGACTGTGGCTAGTGATAGTATCCTTGTTTCTATGAACCCTTCTATAGCAGGGATTTATCCTTGCTACAAGGGCAGGAATGGCTCCCTTCTGTATATAGCACAGAAGGGTAGGTTCCTGCATGGTGAAATGCAAGAAAAATAAATAGAATAGAAAGGGGAAACATATGGATAATAAATGGCTGCGAGCCCTTCTGCAAACAAGGTTAGGGATTTGCTTTGAGAACTTGCAAACAACTATTAGAAACAATAAACCTGCAAAAACATGTTAGAAATAAAACTTGCAAGCAAATATGGGTCAGAAAACAACTAAACTACTAAAGGAAGCACATAAACAAACAATGGTATACCTCCTCTTTGGTGCAATGGGCCACCATGCCCTGGATGGAAGAAGCACCTCTCTATCTCACTCAGCAATGGAGGAGCTATGTCTCAATGGGGAAGATGAGTGGAGGAGAGGGGGATGTGGGTGGCCTGATAGGCAAAGGGTCTCAAGGCATCCACAAAAAGCATAATAGTATGCAAGGGAAGAGTTGTTTGAGAGTGACCCCCCACCCTCCTTTTATAGCTTTTTGGGGGATTTTTAGGGTTTTAAGCCCTTGTTTCAGACTTTAGCCCCTTTTTTGGGATTTTGTCCCCTTCCGCCCTAATTTTAGCTCCTTTTAGGGTTTTGTTAGGACTATTAATCCTCCCTTGTCCAATTTGGTCATATGTCTAAATCGGGAGTCCATCCAATCTATTTATAGTCATTAACACCATTGGGTCCACTTGGCCTAATTGGGGCACATGTTTCAGTTACTAAAGTGTGGGGAACACTAATTGAGGCTTACTGCAACTAATTTCACTTGATTGCATCATTTTAGGAGCCTCCTAGACCAATCCCTACAATTTCGGAGCCACTAGGAGTTCCAAAACCAACCAAGGTTAGTTCAGTTCAGTTGATGACTGGTTAAGCTAAGTTAGGAGTCAGTTACATTTAGTTCTAGTCCTCTACATTCATGTAGCGCTAGGTTTACTTGACTGAACTCAGTTAACTATTGAGTCCTCCGATAGTGATTTAAACAAGGTCTTGGTTACCTACAGTCAAGTAGAGTCTAATCAATTCGAATTTCCTCATGTGGATTCAAATTTCTTGTGGCTATTAAAGCCATTGTACTTCATTGTAATTATTATCTAATTACTCTTTGATTAATGAAAAGCATTCAAAGCTACAAGCCATTTTTTTTGCACTGTTTCATTCTTCAATAATTGAGTAAATTGTGTGATATATCATGTGAGTTGTTTGTTTGTCCACAGATCTATGTGCTCAATTTAATATGGTATCAGAGCCTCGGCAAACAAGGCACTTCTCCTCCTCAGATCTCCTACTGGATCTTTTTTTGAGCAAAATTGCTCCTTCCAGCACTGCACCAGAAGTGAAGAATTTACCACTTAATACCCCAAGCAAAGGAATTGTTGATCAAGCTTGCTTGATTAACTAAGTTGGGTGTGAATAAAATTCCAAAAGTGTAGGCTGTCTGACCTTACAGTGCCCTTTTTTTTGTTTTGTAGGTACAACTTTGAATGGATTCATCAGTTCCTCTTCTCACCCCGTCCTCAAACTATTCAGAATGGAAGAAGGAGATGATTTCATCTCTGATGAGACAAGGTATTTTTTGGGTGCCTATTGGACTTGATAAAGAGTGTTTTAGTAAGATTGACTGGATGAATATAAGTGATGGAGCTTTTGGAACAATAGCAATGGGACTTTCTCATAGCTTGCGCTACCTCATTAGATCTATTGAAGACCCGAAGAAACTCTAGAAAAAATTGGACAAAACCTTTAGAGTGATTGATGAGGATCATAATATCATTTTGGAGAGAATATCCAGCACCATAAGCACTCTTGATCCAAAAATCTCAGCCTCCACTCTCTCTGATGAAGTTGTTCAAGATGAAGAAGAAGCAGAAACTTCTACACAGTCAATTCGATTTGAAGACAGTCTCCATGCAGTGACTCCTTCTCCTAATGCTCAAGAAGTTCATGACATATCTGATATCTCATATTCTCATATTTCTGAAATAGAAGAAGACATTCAAATCTCTGATATTGAAGAAAAATATTGCTGCACTTCCATGCAAACATTCACCGGTGATTTTCCTTTGAATTTTGTGTAAAATTTACCAGTAATTGCTTCCGAAAGTGAAGAGAAATTTGATTTTTCTCCCTCTAATGTTGCTTATGGTGTGTAAATATGTGATACCTTGGATATTTTGGAAGAAATATCAGATTTCCAAAGTGATCCATTCGCTCCCCATGCTCTAGTTTTTCCAGCAAATTCCTGCAGGATTGCATGCACCAAAATTCAGAATTTTGAAGAGAAAGAAAGTTGTGCATCCACCGTCTCAGTTAACCATTGATTTGAATATGATATTAACATTATTGGATCTGATATGATATTATTTATATCTGATCTGATATTTCTTCTTTTAATATATCAAATTCATAATCCTTCAGTACTGCTTGTAGCTGTTCTCATCAACGACGTGAAGAAACAAGTACCGCAAGTCTCCTACAAAACTACTGCTGGGGATTTGATTCCATTTCACAGTTTTGGATATGTTTTGAACCTATTTATATCTGATTTACTTTCTGATATGATATTATTTGGTTCATATTTTAAAAACCAAGAGCCTTTAGTCAGGCTTGTAGCTGCTCTCACCAATTCTGGTGTGAAAAATCAAGTACCGCACTTTCTCTTCAAAACTGTTGATGGGGATTTGGTGTTAGTTTCCTCATATGAGGTTGCTGATATTTTATTATGTGTTCAGAAGATATATCAGAATATATAGCTCAAGAATTCTCTCTCAACATTCCCAGTGCTTCTCTACCATTGATCACATGCTCATCTCCTCACAGAACTAGTAAAGAGGAAGATTTTCTGCATTTGCCTGGACACTTGCTCCTAACACTTGGGGCTGTTCTTACCACTCATGGTTTGCTGTTCATGGATGCAACATATCAGTTTCTTGAGTGTTTCTCAGATGCTCTGAATCATCAAAAACATTTTCTCACTTATCAGTTGACTTCAGTTGCTCTACATGGGTCTAGTCTTCATCTGGCAGCTATCTATATTTCTGATTTAGTTGAGCATATCATTCTTCTTCCAAAGAGGAAGATTCCTCTAGACATAATGATGGAGAGGTTCACATTCCAGGAACTAGGATACCTGTGCACAAAAGAACCAGATTGATCCTGATTCTACCTGCTTAATTAGAGGGGGGATTTTTTCCCATGTGGTTTTTCCCCCACCACCTTGCTTTTGAGTAGTTACTTTACTTTACTTGATGCACTGGGTGACCTATGGTCTTAGTTACTAGGGCCCACAGATTGTCCAAGTTAGCATTCAGGGGAGGTGTTAAGATTATTAATCCCCCCTTGCCCAATTTGGTCATATGTCTAAATTAGGATTCATGTCTAAATCGGGAGTCCATCTAGTCTATTTATAGTCATTAACACCATTGGCTCCACTTGGCCTAATTGGGGCACATGTTTCAGTTACTAAAGTGTGGGGAACACTAATTAAGGCTCACTTCCACTAATTGCACTTGATTGCATAAGTTTAGGAGCCTCCTAGACTAATCCCTACAATTTAGGAGCCACTAGGAGTGCCAAAACCAACCAAGGTTAGTTCAGTTTAGTTGATGACTGGTTAAGCTAAGTTAGGAGTCAATTACATTCAGTTCTAGTCCTCTACATTCATTTAGCGCTAGGTTTACTTGACTAAACTCAGGAGGGGTGTATTTCTCACCTACCACGGTCAGTTAGCCTTAGTCAACACTGAATGTAACACTTGAGTTGTGTTTTAGAACTCCGATGAACTCCGGTTATGGTTTAGACAAGATCAGTTAACTATTGAGTCCTCTGATAGTGATTTAGACAAGGTCTTGGTTACCTAGAGTCAAGTAGAGTCTAATCAATTCGAATTTCCTCATGTGGATTTGAATTTCTTGTGGCTATTAAAGCCATTGTACTTCATTGTAATTATTATTTAATTACTCTTTGATTAATGAAAAGCATTCACAGCTGCAAGCCATTTTTGCACTGTTTCATTCTTCAATAACTGAGTAAATTGCGTGATCTATCATGTGAGTTGTGTGTTTTTCCATAGATCTATGTGCTCAATTTAATAGGTTTTAGGCTCCTTTGAGGGGTTTTAGCCCCCAGGAGAGTTATTTAGGCTCCTTTTTGGGGTTTTTAAGCCATTTTCTTCATTCTTAAGCCTTTTTGAGGTGTGGGGGTCTAATGGAGTGATACGAGGGTCATGCATGGGTGTCCTTGGGTGGTGTAGGCCATGTAGAGCTGAGTGAGGGATTTTTTGGGTTAACAGATTGCCCCCTGATGTGTGAGGGTAGGAGCTCATCATATGGCCGATGGACATCATAGGATTTGCTGCGAAGAGGTGGTGCTTTCGGGATTGGGGCATGGTGGATTTTGGTTTTTGTATTAATATGGTTCCCATCAATGGGTGAGATACAAATAATGTGTGGCATGTATATGGATGAGGCAGGCATTCCCATGCTCATGATAATGTCAAAAGAATAATGTGATCTATGCTCTAAAAGACAAGAGTCGATCATATACAACTGATGATACAATAATGGTTACCTCACTTAGACGTTGAATACAATACTGATCTGAAGAACTGATATATTGGACCCATGTCATTCTCATGGAATGCTATATCTTCATGGCTGATAGGCTGCTAGATCTAGAATGGTACATAGCTGTATGGACTCATTAATGGAGAGTTGGTGTCTCTGTGGTACAAGTATGCTGCATCAATCATGAATCTATATAGAAACGCTACTAGGGATTTTGAACACTGTCTCCAATGCAACCCAGAAATCACAGGGGAAATAAACCTGTTTAGGTCCCTCGAGTAGACTCATCAATGTGCTAGAGTCAGGTGAAATCCAAGGTCTTCAACCAAATACTGCACGGACCAAACCCTATATGAATCTCAATAGTGTGATGATGTAGTTGGAGTCGAGCACGTGAGAAACAACCATCCCAAGAGGCACTAAGGACTCCTCTCAAGTGGTCCAAGGACCTCATCAATGAGGTTAATGAAACCAAGATACAGGGACCTCTGGGTCTATCCTCTGGAATATGTGTGTCGTCGTCAACAGAGGGAGACCTACCCCTAGTCAAGGCAATGATGTTTCCTTGACCAGAAGCATGAGGGAGATAACCGAAAGGTGTGAGACAATATGCAAACTAACCCACTGGATTAGGGGTTGGGGGGGGGAGGCAAAGAGTTGAATAGGGGTAGGGGGAGTGTAGTAGACTTAAAATTCCTTTGTTCAGATTATGGTGGCAGGGCAGACCGGGTAGCAAATGAAACTTGACTTATGGGAATGGGATCATAGCTGTAATATCGGGAATGTCACTATAGATGGGAAATACTTGGACGAGGTGGACACTTTTGATATTGATGGGATCCAAGGAAGACACATTGAAGAGTACTCTAAACAAAGGAGACCCAATGTGGGAATGCTACCAAACTATTTTCTATGGGGTGGTGTCTAGGGACACTATTGTGGTACGATCTCATGGATTTTTGGCAAGCCCGAGAAAGTAAATGCTCGATGGTGCTTTCAATTTTAGAGAGTCTGAAAGCACGAAGAGGACTCCAGTGGGGGGTCTTTTTCATTGGTAGTCTCTTGTGCCTGAAAAAGGATAAAAGTATACATAGGAGATCTCACCCATCTTGTAGGGGATGAGAGACTTCTTTATTGTTGGTAGTCCAATTAGGCCAAAAAAGGTTAAGCCTCTACTGACTGGACGGTCATTCAAATAATTTTACGAGAATGAATGAAACCAAGTTTGCTCGGCAATATTTTCTTGATGAGAAGGATGAAAAAGAGCTTAACGACAACCCGTGGTGAGCTTTTTCGTAAAGTGTGGTCCCTCTGCCCGAGAAAGCATAAAAGTATGCAAAGGGGAAGGGTCTTGGCTTGAATATGCCAAGGAGGTCCTTTTCAATTGATGGTCTACATAGTCTGTAAAAGAAGATAAATGAGACGATGTAGATGCCATTTCCTATACTTTAACGAGCGGGAAATGAAGCAGCTGAGCTCGACGATCTTTTCATTGTTTTTAGGAGTCAGAAAAGAGCTTAAACAAAACTCTAGTATGGTCAACCAATTGCGGTGGTGCAAACAGTGCCCCATGTTGGGATGATGGACAATGGTCCAAAGGTCATCCGTGTAGTATGGACTGAGAAGAAGGCTCTCAAACATACCAATACATGCATGAGATAGATCGCGGTAGAGGCATGGAAGTCGGTGTGGCAGAGTCATGCAAACCGAGGTGGCTCTTGGATAGAGGTCAGGAGAGTGTGTGTGAGTTGCGGTGGATGGACTTGACTACATGTGATGTGAGTGCAAGTCCGGGGGCACTTATATGCCAAATACATGCAAAGGAAATGATCCATTTTTTAGACAATGGTACAGAGATCTGCATGAGGTGCAGTGGACGGAGTAGACAGGTATGTGTTAAAATACAAAACAAAAATAAAAATGGCATTCCTTAATGGGAGGTGGCCTGAACATATGCATGAGTAGTGGTAGGAAATAGTGATACAAGTATAGGTCCGCAGACACTTACATCGTCATGCTGTGGCTCGTAAATCTAGGTGACTTGTGGGAAACGGTCCTGAAATTTATTTTTTAAACATGAGACGATGGTCTCATAAAGAGATAGAGGGAGGAATTTTGAAACCAGTGGCATGAATGGTGTCTCAAACGAACTCCGTATGGTCCTATTATGTCAATCGGAAGAAATTAGGTCAAATGGGGCCTATATAAGGGTGGGGTCCACTTGGTGAGGTGTCATTATCACTATTCACTATGGAGTTGGAGAGGTGGGACCTAAATCTTCATTTGCTGATTTCTCCTGTTCTGACCAGCGGTTTCAAGCTCCATGACTTCCAGGTAAGAGCTCTCGCTGAATCTCTTCTTTTTGGTGGTTTACATTCTGCATTTGGTCACTTGGAGGTCCTCCATGAGCGTTTTGGGGTTTCATGGAGCCAAGTTGCACCTTTCGAAGGAAAAGGAGGGACTTGGTCACATATGTGGGGAATTTTTGAGCGACCTGGTCGCTCATTTTTCCCAAACAGCTACGACTTGGCCTCTGGGGCGTGTTTTTTTATGAGAGCAGTGGCTGACATCTGGGTTTTTGCTTGTGCAGGATGGCTGAGATCAAGTGGCAAGAGAGAGACTGTAAGGACCTGCAGGAGGCATCATTACAAGATGGGAATGTGAGGGGTACATTGGCCCATTGCGGATTACTGAAGTTTATGAGGATACCCCTCATGAAGAGCTTCAGGGCATTCCTCTGGTAAGTTTTTGGAATGTTGATGAGGAGGCATTCCTCTTTCAGGGCCAGCATATCGAGATTACACTGGAAGATGTGTACTTTCTGACTGGGCTCCCTATGTTGGGATTTGTTGGTGACTTGGCACCGGTGTTGTCTCAAGAGGAGACATTGGAGGAGTTGTGTGATAGGCACTGTTACGCTACGGTGTATGTGTGTGGCTCCTATATCCTGATGTGTGACATCGAGGATCTATCGACACGGGCGATGGTGACATTACTATTGCATATCTTGGGTTCCATGGGGAGCCACAAGATATCTGGAGGGTAGCTTCAGCTAGTAGAGCGTGCTATAGGGGGCACGTACTATGGATGGGGCCAGATGTACCTTTAGGCTATTCGGTGTCAGTTGAACAAGTCGAAGACATCTAGGGTAGGATTTTGTTTTGGTTCCTTTCTGTGTGCTTTCTTTTTTGATAAAGTACCTGCACTGCGTCTACCTCGGGTTGTGCAGGATAGTGATCCACGGGAGCCACGGATGTGCCGGTGGTGCCAGATGATGATCCGAGAGGGTGGCGGTAGAGTGGGCCACTTCTTTACTGAGGAGATATTAGAGCAATGGCATCAGCTTCTAGTGGTGATAGAGGAGTACATGTATGTGGGTATGGACTATCATGGGGACCCCGAGATGCCCTGACCTCCCAGCCAGGCTTTGGGACCAGCTGGTATGTATGCGTGATTTTTTTATGTTCATATTTATACATAGTGTAGTTGAGCTGGTTGATAGTTTGTATGTTGATATATGTGGACAGATGGTGTATTTTTTTTTGTATGCAGATATTGGTCCTCTCCCACCACCCGGTCATTAGAGACAGGTTGTTGGTATAGCTTCTGTGACCATTCTAGCTGGGAACCCTTGCAGGCAACGGAGGGAGATGGATGGACTACTACCGCATTTGGAGCAGCTTGCTGCTAGGGTCTCAGATGATGGTTGGCAGCATTTGAGCAATGATGTGATTACTTATATTCATAGCTTTCCTCCAGAGTGGACTAGTGTGATGAGGAGGATGGCTATGGCCTATGAGCACTTTCATTGGGTGGCCAGAGGTGATTTTCCTACAGAGGATGATTCTTCTGAGGAAGATGATGACACCAAGTCAGATGATGAGTCTGAGTCGGATTAGTAGCATAGTGGCGCTATCCCTAGTGCATTGGTGCACTTAGGAGTTTTTGTGTCGTTGTGTATATCCTGTTGAGAAAGCATATGTGGCTTCTCATTTTGTATTGGACATGTTTTGGACATGCGACTTATCTATTTATCTATATATTTTTGATGCACATGGATGTGCTTTTTATGGTTTTATTATGTGAGTATTTTTATGATGATGTGGAATGCAAATTTCTATGTGATGTATTGTTACACTTGTGTGTGTATTTTTAGACATAATTATGCATGATGTTATGGTTGTATGTTTCCTATATGCGGTTATGGATGTGCCAATTTAGAATATCATTAGCCATTTGATATGCGACACTATTGAGGTTTATGGGAACATGTGTGAATGTGATGGATTCAAATGTTCTAACCATTTGTTTAGTGCGCAGGAATTTTCTAAAGAGGCAGGGATCACGTACCCGATAGTAGTTGTTCAACTAAGAAATAAGCAGCTGGGATTCTAAGAAGACATCGAGATGGTGGACACCTAATTGGAGAGCGGCGACTAAGAGGCCATTGACACCATCGTATTCAGCCTAGTTGTTGGCCACAGTGCCCATGCATATTCTGTCGATATGGATCAACTCTTGCAATGGGGAGTAGATGACTCATGTAGCCGAGGCAAGGTTTGGAGACCATCTGCTTGCTCCATCAACAAATCCCCTATACCACTTTGAGGTGTGCTCCATCTAGAGCAGTGAGAGGAACCTATACATAAGACTCACTTTTTTTAAAAATGTGTAAAAAAAAAGGAGGAAGACTATAATACAAGTTGTACTATTGTCACTCAAAGGGGTGACGTTAGAGGGAAAGCCATTTGGAATTTCAGAGGGTCAGCGATCATTCCTCTATGTGACATGATGAACCCTAGGATACGACCAGTTGGGACATAGAAAACACACTTGAAAGGGTTCAAACAGATTTCATACTAGCGACATCATAGGAAGACTTGTTGCAAGTCGTCTATGTGCTGTGTTTGCTTCTGGGACCATGCAATGAGGTTGTCAAGATAAACCATCATGATGTGAATGAGGTCATCGAAGCAATGTGTCATGGTCCACTGGAAGGTGGCTATATCATTTTTCAGGCCAAAGGGCATGACTCGACATGCGAATGTGCCCCACAAGGTTGTGAATGCCGTTTTATAATGGTCTTCTTTTCGGATCTGGATCTGGTTATATCTGGAAAATCCATTCATGAAGGAAAAGGCTTCATGTCTGGTGCATGCATCGATAATCTGATCGATGAAAGGTGTGGGGAAGTTGTCTTTGGGACATGCCCCATTGAGGTTGTGGAAGTCTATGTAAACACGAATGGTACCCTATTTTTTATTCACAAGAACAGGATTAGAAAACCAAGTGGTGTACGCAATGGGGAAAATGAAGCCAGCTGTGCGCAGCTTCTCTATCTCGGATTTAACCACGTCCACTTTGGACGGATGGATGGGCCGTTGCTTTTGGCATATGGGGGCCACATCGGGCCATGTGTTGATGTGGTTTTCCACAATAGATGGATCCAAGCCAGGAATTTCACTGTAGGACCAGTCAAAGATGTCACTGAATTCTTGGAAGAGGGCTTTGTAGGTGGTGACGTCTTCCAGGGAGTAAGATGCCCCCAGCATGATTTCTTCAACAACCTCAGGATTGGTTGAGATGTTGATTTTGATGGTGGAAAAAATGTTGGCCATGTTCCCTTCTGCGAAGGCATCTGGTGTGGGATGGGGTTCTTGAACAAGTCTAAATTCCCATGAATGAAATCTTTGGTCTCCATAAAAAACTGGTCAGACTGTGATGCAAGTTCTTCGGGGAGGAAGAATGAGCGATGGTGCATGTTGTCCCATGGGTATTCCAGGGCGGTCAGAGCTTCAAGTATCTCATCATTGCAGAAGAAACAAAGAGACAAGTCTGATGGACCATCGTTGGAGGTGGAGATGAGTGAGTCGGTGGAACTGGACATCATGTAAATGGACATGGTATCTGAAGAAGGAGGTGGGGGGTGAAATTATTTGATCAAGGTGATCTCAAAATCAAGGGAATGTTGACAGAGGTCATCTAGAGCCATTCAAAATTTGGGCAAGTCTTGACAATGGTGAGAGTAATGTCCATACAAACCGTAGAGGGCATAAGCATAGTTTGTTCTCAATGACTTGTTTCTTGCTACTAGCGCACTTGGAAGCTCAACCACAAGGAGGTTTTTGTTTGTATCCATGGCATCCAAATGTGTGTAGATCATTGGGATCTCAGGGTAGTTCTGAGTTGGATGGCCCTGTTGTTCACAGACAGCGCAAGGTGGGATCTACCGAGGTTCTGCGGTAGCTTTGGCATTCTTTCCCCTGGCCCTTTTTGGGTGGGGTGGTGCGGGTGCGGATGCGGTGGTTGGTTTTTGTAGACTGGGTGGGGGATGAGACTCAACTGCAATGGGCTGCACATGGGTTAAAACCACCTAGGGTATTGATGGTTGAGCTGGTGGGTCAAGATACCACACAGGAATTCCTAATGTAAAGTTGGGTAAATTTAGAGTGTCCATTACTGGCTTGCTCATGACACCAGGTGGGGGAAAGAGGAAGGGAATTGTATGGACTGGAGATGAACCTAGATAACTCCTTGATGGTTGTATGTGGGGGTGACTTTGTGGTTGCGGTTGCATGTAATGCTGCGGTTGCGGATGATGTTGCAGCTATTGTTGGTGTTGCGGCTACGGATGATGTTGCAGCTGCTATTGGTGTTGCATTTGTGGATGGTGTTGTGGTTGGGGTTGGGGCTATGGCTGCGGTTGTTGTTTGGGTGCAACAGTGCTAGATGAGACCATGCACAAGTCTGAAGTCTCATTTTGTGTCAGTGGTGGTGACACTAAGGGGAAAGGAGTCGTCATGGTGGTATCGGCAAACAACCTAGGGCCCACATTCAACAATGGGGAGGCTGGTGTGTTGTCAACCATAGTGTTGATTGCAGGGATGACATTGGAATTTGTGGTCGTCCCTTGTGGCTCAATGGTGGTGATGGTAGGGATAACGTTGGTGGGTGTCGTTAACCCTTGCAGATCGTGATAAGTGAGTTGATCAACCGTCACGATCTTCCCTTCATGGGGGAACATCATGAGATGGAAGACAGTTGATGTGACCGCTCTCATGGAGTACATATAACTTCTTCCGAGGAGAAGGTTATAGTCCAGTTGAGCATTGACAACCTCTATGTCAATCAGGACTGTCTTCTCGGCTAATGTGATGGGGACATGGGGGAGGATTCCTTGGGATTTAGTGGGATGGACATCATAAGCCCGCAGAGTTATGGAGGATGGTTGTAGAATTGGGGATCCCAGTTTCTACCAGACTAGGGTAGACATAATGCACGTGGATGCTCCCTCATCCACTATGCACTGGTGCACAACCAAATTCTGGATAGAAATCGAGATTTGAAAGGTAATGGTCGATGGCATGCATGGTTCTCCGTTCTCCATGTCGAATGTGATCAACTTGGAGTCGAAGGGGTCTACTGCCCCAAGGGTAGCTAGTAAGGCTTTTCACTGCATTGGGAAAATTTTAAGTACCTCAAGAGCGGACATGGCAGTTGGTGTTTGGGCCAAATCATCCATGATGATGTAGTTGACTGCGGCTCTAGCTGTGGCATTATTGGCAACCCTGCGTATGGGGGGGTGCGATAACGGGGGTAACTTAAGAGGTATGTTGACTATTTTAGACATTGAAGTTGTTGATGGGTCAGCGGGTTCTGTGTTGACTCCATACTAATTTCGTCTAGTTTGTAAGTTGACTTCTTCAGTTGTCATGGCTAGCAGATGGTGGACACCTGTTTCTACTATGGGAGGTGCCCCTGGAGTGTTGGAATTGGCTTGGGGAGGGGGTGAGGTTGTAACCAATCCTTAGACTGGTAGTGGGTTTTGAAGCACCATAGGAGGAGGCCCTTATGGTGTCGGGTTGGGTTGGGCTTGGTTTATAGCGTTGGAAGCCTGTTGAACCTTGTTCTAAATGGCTTGCTTAGTGTGACCCATGAGGGGACACTTGAATGTGTAGTGCCCATAGACCTCACAGAGTGTGCATGGTTGGTTTGTGCGCAACGAGGCATTGCGTCTTGGTGCATTTGGTCATGGGGGATTTTGGGCTGGCCATTTTGTCGTGGCATTGTTGGGAGGGCTTGGTTGTTGACCGCCTCCCTGTGGTTGATTATTACCTTGTTTTCGGGGCCAATTATTTCTAGCTTGCCCTTGTTGATTGTTGGGGGTAGGTTGGTTGGGACGGTTTTGTTGGAAAAATACCTGTCCCAACAGAGCAGGTGGAGCAGGGGCGGGGGCTTGAAATGCTTGCACGATTGGTGCATAATAAATTTGGGTGGGTGGCGGTGCCACATTGTGGGTATTTTCCCTACATACTGTTGTGTTAGCCAAGACATGGCCTGAGCCTGCTACGGTGGCGTAGGTTGTGTGTAGGAAGTTGTTGCTCTAGACTAGGACATCATTCTTGCATATTCTAGAGTTTGCTTTTGGTAGGCAACACTAGCAGTGTTGATTGGTTGTGGTGGAACTGCAGGTGGTGTCTATTGTACAGGAATAAACACCCTTGTAACCTACGGTCTGGGGTTACCAAATTACTTCTAAAACTTGCAGAAAATCAGCTTTAAAGTATAGAAAGGGAATAGGAAGAAATGTTGAACTCACCCAATTAACGACGGTTGATCCAAACTTTGTCTTCTCCCACTTTGCTTCTCTCCAAAGATTTTAGGGATGCACCTCCTTCACCTGCAAAGAGAAAATTCTCCAAGTACAATCTTATACATGTATATATGATAGGTTAGATAAACAATATATAAAGTGTTTAATCAAATATATTCATCAACCATGATACATGAAAGAGACTCAACACAAAGTTGGAAGAAGAATTATCTTTATTAACAGTAGTGAATGAGATAAGTGTACAACTCAACGCCTGAGACAAGGACTCCTCTACAACCAAAGGACTCTGAGTTCTGTTGCTCCAAAGACTTCTGAAGATATATGACCAGCATAACTTTACTCTCCAACCTTTATCGATTAATGCCCTCCCTAAGGACTCTATTTATACTTTGGGAAATAGAGTAGTTTCGAAGGTTGAGGAGGTTGAGACAGTTGAGATAGTTAATTATTAGGGCTTAACAAATCTCCATTAATCGTGTTTTATTATTTTTAATGTCAAATGGATGTGTACGTGACTATTGATACTAGCAATACGCGTATGACATGCGAGTTGCTATAAGGAAACCCGCGTACAAATCTGTACGTGGGTTGCAATGAGAATAGTCGTGTACAGTACATGGGTTGTCAACGAATATAGTCGCGTATGTACATGAGCTGCTGTGGAGATAGTCGCATACGACAACCAACATATAGAAAGGTAAAATGGCAAGCTGGTTGGTGTTGTAAAGGAAAGTGTCCTATGGCTAGGGTTTAAGAGGCCATCAACGTACTGGGGTTGAAAGAGAGATGCACAATGTTCAGCAAGCATATATAAGCA